>JANQBM010000008.1:1745242-1783235 GCA_025594535.1 Erythroxylum domingense | reverse complement strand
AATGAAAATTAGCATTCAAGAATATGAAAATGTGGAATACTGGTTGCTGTTCATTAGCAGCACTCGAGATAATTCAAAGGTCCTGAGATGATTATGTATAATTACACACATAATCACTTAATTTATAATAGGAGACGTAGAAATGAGGCAAAGTTTTTGCAGAGCTACTCCATGAGAATAGATAAAGCCCACAGGATAAGCAAGGGCTTTTATGCATGCCTTTTCGTTTAACACAGAGGAATGAATCACTAACCAATTGGTTGTTGCTCCGTGGAAATGTACGTGTCATCTGTTCCATGCTTGTCGGTTTGTAATTTATCCATATTTACGAGTTGAACGGTGGCAAAGAATGATGCATTTGTTTTGAACTTTGGGACGAAGAGCATGAAACGAATGATGCAAGCACCTCGAAAAGCTTGGTTTGAATTTGTTTTTTATTCCTAATTTTTGTCTTTACCAAGAAATGTATAGAATTTGAAGCTTTATCACAATCATCAATAACGGCGTATTATTTCTTTTGCAGTCGTTCGAGAGGACTCATTGTAACATATTTATAATAGCTTTGGTACAAACATTTCCATTCGGTGCCTTTAGCTCACGTCAGGTCACAAATCCTGCTTTATGCACGAAACATAGAAGAGAAGAGAAGAGAGAAGGGTATATAATGCATCAAACTAAACTATCCTCGAGTGGCAACAGGGTATCTGTCAATACAGTCAAGCCATGGATTGTTAGAAGGTTTTCTTATACGTTTCATGGACCTCCATACTAGGCTATTGCACTTGAACCCTGAACCAAAAGCTAGTTGCCATACCCTGTCACCTCTTTTCACCATCTCTTTAGCTTCCAAGTAGGCCAGTTCATACCAGATACTGCTACTAGAAGTGTTGCCATATCTGTGAAGTGTCATTCTTGAGGCTTCCATGTTCTTGTCACTCAGTTCAAGGTTTCTTTGTAGCTCGTCGAGCACTGTCCTGCTTGCTGCATGGATGCAGAAATGCTCGAAAGCAAGCTTGTAGTCTGGAATGTAGGGCTTTGAGGAAGGAGATGTTTGTGACGATGGAGAGTTGTTGTTGTTGTTGTTTTTGCCAAATAAATGCCTCCATACTAAGGTGGCAAAGAAGAGAAGTTGCTCTGAGAATGGTAGTACTAGAGGTCCTAGAGTAGTGATGTTGGTCTTTAGTGCATCTCCTCCGATCGCCATTAGATCTTTGCTCACCTTTAGCCCCTTGAATCTTTCTTCATCTTCTTCCTGGTAGATACACCTGTAGACATTGACCAGTGACCAGAGATTCCACCATCAAATTCCCTGATTGTAATGTAAGTAAGTCTGAGATGTTTGTGTCTCTTAAAATGCAATAAATAAAAGAAACCTGAAACTGCGATCATCGGCTCCTTTATGCGTCCTGACAATATGTTCAAGCCGGTACTTGGCACGACGGTATTCACGACGGCGGTTGGACAAGAGAACCGCCGAGCAGCCCATCCTGAAGAAACAATTAGGAATGAGCATGGACGGGTCTCGGCCAGGGTACCAATTGTAGCCCACCATCTCAGTGCTGACCACCACCGCGTAGTTGTTGGGGTTGGCCTGGAGTATGTCTCGGGCCAGGTCCACGGCGATAATCCCAGCACTACACCCCATACCACCCAAGTTGTAGCTCAAGATGTTACCTCTCATCTTGTAGTGGTTTATGATCATAGCAGAGAGTGATGGGGTCGGGTTAAATATGCTGCAGTTGACCACTAGCACGCCAACGTCCTTTGCCCGCACCCTGGTTTTTTGGAAGAGTTCGTCTAGTGCTCCAAACATTACTGTCGAGGCCTCTGCACGACCCTCCTTCATGGTTGCACAGTTCTCGTACGACATTACTGCTTTGGGAATGTATGTTTCGTCTCCTATCCCTGATGCTTGTAAAATCCTCTTTTGGAATTCCAGGCTTGCCTCATCAAACTTGCCAGATTTTCGGGCTTGCTCGATGAACTGATCTTTGCTGACCTGAGATAAACCAAATATTTTATTGAATCATTAGACCCCATAATCTTAACTCTGTAAAAATTCCAACGACGTACCGAGTTCAAACAGAATTACCTTGAGATAGTCATGAGGTCGATAACAAGCAAAATCGATAAGATAAATGGATCTCGGCCTGGACATGAAGTATACAGAAACGGTGAAAACAAAAACTCCAAAAGAAGCAAGTACAGTAGCAAGATCATAGCGAGCATCGTCCCAGAGTTTCTTCCACAGCTCTTCTCTAGTGAGACTGCCCACTTCAGCACTGAAAACGAGCACCAGAACAGGAATAGTGGCCAAGTAAATGGCATGATTGATGAGGTAATGGTAACCCAATTTCACGTACTTCAAGTTCACAGATTGAAGGAAGTCCGGTAACCTTCTACTGACCCTGACAGAGAACGTTGGAGAACCAGAATCAGGCCCTGAGGGCTCAATCCCACGGTTCACAATCTCTGTCGACAGGAGATCTCTTTCATTAGTCATATTGATCAAAAGGGTCCTTAGAATAAAACAATGCTTAAAGGTGAGACTCTAAGTGCATTATATACACAAACACGTATCTGTCCCGTTTTACGTATACGCATAGAGTTCATACATAATCGAAAGGTGGTGGGTGGGCGAAAGTTAAATGCAGGCAATTAAATTGGGCAGGTGCGTAGCTGAAATCCTATGTATTGTCATAAATTCTTGATAAATGAAAAAGGATGGCCAATTCAAACTCCAAAACCAAAAGCAGTGTTCCCTTTTTTGTTCAACTCTGGATGACTTCATCCCTTGGTACGTTCCTTGTGACATAACATTATTGTTAAAAGTACGAACAAAAACCAGTTTTACAGGAAGTAGTTGAGAGTCACAGTTTTGGCTTAAAGACTCATTGCTCAGCTTTATAGTTTAGCGACCACCAGAACTTTTTGGACAGTTCAGCCATTAGTTACTAGTAAGATTAAGGATCATCTACGTCAAGAACCAGAAGGCAACTGTTACCTACTTCCTCACATGATCACCAAAAGCAGGGTAAGTCACTCGTTAAGAGACTAAAATAAGTAAAGACTTAGGTTACACTTTTAGTGCATGTTAGATTTATTTGTTGTGGTTTTTTATTTTCTACTTTTGTTTCTAATTTTTATTTTTTAAATAAAAACAAAAATCTATTTATTTGTATTTTTATTACTAATGATAATTACATATTAGATAAAACTTAAAGATAAATTTATTAAATTTATTTTATTATCTTATATAATATTTATTAATAAATTATCAATAAAATTTATTTTATTTTATTTATAAATTAATACCTATTCTAAATATACTTTAACTATTAAATTAAAATTTTTAGATTTTATATATTTTAAATTTAATTCTATTTATTAATAATTTTTAATTTAATTTACTTTTAAAAATTAAAAAATATTAAGTTAAATTATTTATAATCTTAATTAATTAACTATAATAATAAATCAAATTATTTGACATTTAAAATAGTATTTTTTATTAATTAGAGGTAAAATTACATACTATTGTACCTCTTAAAATTTAATAGCGAAGCCTATCTTGATCCTCTTAAATTGATGAACATATTCTTCTCTAGGCAGATTAGGATATTTATTATTCCAAACCTACTTGCGTTGAATAATGAAGAAACAATAATGACGGGTGGACTTTGCCTATCAAGTTTTGACTATGGAAAAATAACGTACATGGCACTTCAGTTAATGCATTGCTAAATGCACAGATGGGCCACCGGTTGAGTTATTAACGGAATCTTTTTTATTATTTATAATAATATATAAAAGAAGCATACTCTGGAATTTAAGAAAACTTTAAAAATTTTATTAATCTTGAAAATTTTCGAAAACAATTTCTTCTAATTTTTAGTTTTTTTAAAAAATCTTTTTTATTAAAAAATTAATTAAATATCACTAATACAATAACCTAACTTTGTTTTAAAAATCAATTTGAAATAATTAAAATTAACTTAAATTAATAATTTTAAATAATTATAATAAATTATCGATCTGATTAAGATTAATTAGTTCTGTTTGAATTTAAGAGTTGGATTAAATAACAATCGTCATATTGTGTTAGTTTCGTTGTTATTTTTTAACTGAAGGAATTTTTTTTGAAAATTAAAAAACAAAGGAGAATTGTTTATAATTTTAAAGATCAAGATGTTAAAGTTTATTAAATATGTCTTTACCCTTTGTAATAACAAAGATTACCATAAATTAATTATATAATTAAATTTGAAAATTAATTAGAAAACACAGCTCACTTCTTTGCATTTCAGGAGGTCCATTCCCTTTGAATAGTGATGACAAAACCCGTCATTAGATACAAAAATGTGCCTTATTAAATGGATTGCCAACTTTCTTTGGTGAGAGTGAAGACGGGTAGACCTAGTATGTTTGTTCTTGTCAGAAACACTCTTATATGCCGCCAATATAGAAGAGAAGAAGCAAAGAAAGTGGAAAGGATTCAAACGTAAAGTAGGACACCGTGAATTGGTTGTGTAATCACAAAACAACGAGCAAGCGGATTACAAAGGCCTTGAAGATAACCTAGGCACAATGGTATAGTATATATGTTTGGAAGGATGCTTGGAGACATTATATCTGAAAATCATCCACCGATATAAGATGAGCTTGATAGGTAGAAGAATACATACCAACCTGTTAACATGTCTGAGAGAGAAGTGGAATTTTAGTTAAACTACTTTGTCCTCCAGACTACTAGGAACTCTACTCATTAATATAAGATATTTTGTTGTATTTCCGGTATCACAAGCTGTACATAAACTTTACTTATGAACGAAAGTTATTACCTTTCGAAAAAAAACTTCATGCGATACGAGGTGAAGTCTAAATCATTGACCAGAGAGGTTAGGTGAGGGTTTTGTTTTGACGCAGATGTGGATCTACGGTTGAAATTATTTCTTCGTTATACTGTAATTTTACTTAGTTGTTTTAATCTACGTCAAATCTTTTGTTTCAAATATTATAAAATGAAATCATTTTGAGAAAGAAATAGAGTCGGAAGTAATTGAAACAGAGTTTCTTAACTCCCTTTAATTAAGAAAACATCTCATTTCGTTACTCTATTCTTATTATGTTTGTCTTTGCGTTCTTCATGGATGTTCCTACTATATTTGTTTTTGCGTCCTTCATGAAAATTGTAGATCTTTCTGTTATCTTTCTATTGATACTAAATTTGTAAAATTTGGAGTTCTGAGTGAAAAGTTATACATTTCGAAAAGAAAAAAGCGCTTCAGTCAAATGTAGGTCGCGATCGCAATTTTGCCGAAATCGTCGCGATTGCAACTTTGCTGAATCGTCGCGATCGTAACGCGTTACAATCGTTACGGGCGACGTTACTACGGATGTCACGATCGCAACTCGAAGATAATATGCCTTCCGAACATATGTTGGTGTTTCGATGATGTACGATGTATGTTCATGACAACTTCGATATCAATCCTTAAATTTCATCTGAAATGATCCCCTAAATTTTAGGAATTTATAAACATCAAAAACATCCAATTTGGTTCAGTATCCTATCAATTATGCTCAAACATCACCTTCAACATCATTTATCCTCAATCAAACAAGAATTCATACCTATACAAGTAAAACACAATTCTCATGAAATTAATTTAAATTACAACACAAATAAGTGATTTAACTATAAACCCATCATATATAAACGTCTATCCGTTTCAATAAATAGGACTCACAAAAAATAAATGAACGAATGCTTATAAAATAGGGTAATGAGATCAGATGATCTTAACCCATTACCCTTTGTGTGTTCATCCCGGAAAATGCTGCTGAAGATGTCTTTGCAACTTGCAAGGTAAACATATGAATGTTGTTCTTCCTCAAGGTGATTACTGTTTCTTGTATGTACCGGCTGTCTCGGGCTTCGATTACGGTGGAAATCGTTCACCGACAGTGACAACAATTAAGAGTCTCCTAAGATCTGAACAGGACCATGAACTGTCTAGTTCTTACTCCTACATGAACTGACCCTGTGAAAGCACCAGGGACCTGAACAGTGCCGTACTTGGAAAAGCAGATAGGAAACAAAAGGACAGCTTCGCTGGATTCAGCCGAAATTACGGGCTGAACATTCGAAATTATGGGCTATTATTTCGGCCCTGCATTTCCTGTTAAGTTAAGTTTCCTGAACTTTGCTTTACCATAGACCCCATAATTATCCAGCTTTGTTAAATGGCCAAAATAATGTCGTTTTGAGTATTAATAGCGTTATTTTAGACCGAGATTCTGAACAGACCGGAGGATAGGCTGGATTGCTCGATTTCGTCGAAATCTGGGGCATGTCCGCATCTAATATATATCTACATGACAGGCTCGTTGACTGCATCTTCTTTTCTTTTGTCACGTCCTAGACTCACAATTTGGAACTTTAGCCAATAAAAAAAACGGACTATTAATAGCTTGCCAAGTTTATAAGAATCTAATATATATAAATTAATTCCATAAATAAAAGATAAATTCTAAATCAATAAATGGAATTATGTGCATCTTCATTGCTTGCTGAGTTCACACAGACAGATAGAATAAGAATTAGTGGAGGAAATACAGTTTGGAACATGATTCCATCGAGAAATCTCCCAAAAGACAAACGAATGAAACAAAGTTGTAGTGATATGTCTGTGGACCTCATTACCATATGTGTGTAATAAGCACATAGATGTAGCCCTTCAAATCCAATAGATACATCAGATAAGTTAGTTAAGTGCCAGAGTAATAGAGACAATTACTTGGGGTGGGATATAATGTGATGCGCTGCTACCGCTAAAATGCCGCTTTTTGGAATGAGCTGTTCTAAGCATATCAATCTCACCAGGCCCCGCATATTGAGGTGGTTTTTGACTTAAAACTAATATTTTAGTCCTAAGTTAAGTATCATCTGTGTTCTCGATGTGAAGTTCAAGATTATTGAAATCGACATTAATTATAGATATCTGAAGTTCAAGTCATCTCATAATTAAGAAAAAAAAGAAGGGTATTTTGGTGCATTTTTTACTTTTACATAGTTCATTGGAGCAAATTCAGGGAAGGTATGGAGGTGGATGCTGAGAAGTGGTGGGGTTAATGGTCCACCAGTTGCTTTGTTCAAAGCATCAAATAATTGTACTGGGACACAACGTGATGATTCGTCTTGGACTAATTGCGTGATTCCTGAATTTGGTAAACTTAAAGCTCTTTAACTATAATTACAGGACAGGATAGAGTTGAATCCTTTGAGCTCCACAGTACACAGTTTCAAGTGTGTGTCTTAAGCAAGAAAGGTCGAACTGGTAAAGGATAGTGTGATCTCATAGCCCTTCCTGGTTGAGGCACCCATATTAGAATACCAATGACTTGGAGATGATCTTCATTCTGCTGAAATAGTTGTGTGCATGAATGACATTGGTGTAGTTGCAAGATCATCAGGAAATTATATAAAAATAGCTTCAAGTCAATTGCTTTGATCATTTAAATAGTCCAAATGGTAGCTAACGGTAGCTTTTTATCGGGATGTGATCCTCTGGCCCCATAACTCTGTACCTATTCTGTCCCAAACAATCCAAGCCATTTATTTTTGTGGGACTCACATAAATAAATGGTTTGGATTGTTTGAGACAGGGTAGGTACAGAGTTATGGAGCCAGAAGATTTGGACCCCTTTTTATCTAAGAACTTGTTATTAAAATAAATGCAGGCGAAAGTTTAGGTGACCCAAGTGCAGTTTCATGGGAAAAGACAGCAGCTCCTGAGTCCTTCCTCGCGAGGGAACCAAAAGAATCACCTCTAAATGACATCAATGCCCTTTTTCGAAAACTTCTAAATTCATTAAAAACTATGTTTATCATCCAACTGATATCTTTAATGCGAAAAGAATTAAAGAAATAAGAAGAAGAAGAAAGCAACATTCTTGTTAATTGGGTCTGGTAGAGTGGTAGTGACAGACAATCACCTTATGCTGGCTAATCAAAAGGGTATTAAATTTGAGATGTAAACTTGTCCTGCTGTCACACCCATAGAGGTTGAACCAAGAAAAACAGGTGGTTTAGGAATTTCTGAGTGATTCAAGAACAAGAAAAGGAGGATTAGTTTTATATTTTGAAACGGTGCCTGCCACTGCCGATGCCATGCCATGCCATTCATCGACCTTTTTCTTTCTTTTTGAACCCGATAAAGCGGAGAGATAGATACACACAAGGGAAAGCAAAGGCATTTCTCATTTTTTCACGCCTAGTGAGTGCCAGGGGAAAAGGAGAAGAGTGAATCCACCAAAGCAAACTTAACAAAGCGCGTACCTTGTAAAAGATTTCACTTTTCGTGAGACCTTCGACATTAAAGCAAGGGGTTGTGTTCAAAATTGTTGCTTTGTCTGCATCTCTGAGTTTCCCACCACCATTTGCTTTGTTATTTTTCTTTTACTCGCTGTTTTGATACAAAATTCACTTCCCTTTCCTGTTTTATTTTCCAAAATCCCTCCTTTATCTGTGAATATGCGGTTTGTTTTCACTTGGGTTTTCTTCCTTTTATCGTCTTCTTAGGATCTGTGTCCTTTCTTCTTTGTTTTCCCATTTGTCAAACGTTTGAATTTGTTTGCTTTAAGTCATTTCAAGAGAACCTCATCATTTAACCTTATTTTCCTTCTTATTTCCAGACTCGCTGTTTTCCCGCCCACTAATCTTTCTTTTCTTGTCTAATATTTGTGCTTGTACGGTTCACAAAACTTGTGCTTCCCCTTGGGTTTTGTTTCGACTCTTTTGATGGTCAATAATGACTGAGTATTCTCCTGGAAACTTTGTTGTCCACGAACCAAGAAAAGGTTCTGAGGATTGGTGATTATGGGCGGAGATGGTAGAGTCCAAGTGATCGATCACAAAGGGTGTTCGAGGCTGTTTGTGGGGTTCACATCTTCAATGCCTTCTTTTAGAGGTTTGCAGTCCTTCGAGCCAATGTCTACTGTGACACCCTCTGTTGGGTCTGAGTCGGTGGTGCAATCCGATGGTCCATTCGCTGGCCTCGTTGTATGTGTCACGGGTCTATCCAAAGGTATGCATTACATACCACGAAATGGTGGCGATTCCGTTTTGAGTCTTTCATACGCCTTATTCACTTGGCTCTTTCTGTTACTGCTAATCCTGCATTAAGAACTTAGTCGTTTACCTTTGCATGAGGTTCATCTACCTGCGTAACGTTGTGGCAGCCGTGGACTTTTCGGTGCAAATTGGAGTTACTTGTGGTGTTTCTTTTGAAGCTATACTGCTTAACTATCCCCAATTTCCTTCAAACAGAGAAATTGATGAATAGAATTTTATCCAAAAGCTATGTAAATCCGGTAAATGAGACAAGAAGTCAAAGGCATATTAACTTTTGTTATGGAAGCTCTTCTTTCTTAAGGTTCAGTCTTTTATTGATACTTGTTGTGTGCTAAAGTCAGAGGCATATTAACTTTTGTTATGGAAGTCTTCTTTGTTAAGGTTCAGTCTTTTATTGATACTTGTTGTGTGCTATGTAATGCTCTGTACTGCTCTAAGGGTGAACCTATAGCTTTATTCTTCCTTTATTTTTCTTTTCACCTTTTGTAGTTTATTTCATTTTGTCTACATGTTGAAGGATATTCTGCGTATTGCTTTATGAAATAAGTAGGCTAGACATTCCACCTGAATTACTTTTTTCTGCAGAAGCAAGACAACAAGTCAGGGAAGCAACTGAGAGAATAGGTGGTCAGTATAGTCCTAATTTGCACCCCCAGTGTACCCATTTGGTGGTCCAGATATCCTGTATTTCTTCCTTAAAGTGACAGTTCTTTGTCAGGTCAAGAATAGGATCTGCTTATTGTTTGTTCGTTTATCACCAATGGATTAGCTCACAGAAATATCAGGATTCAGGAAACTTTACAGTCGCTATGGTTGTGTTAACCTGCAAAGGTCCCAAATGAGGACTTGTTATACTGTTTCCTTGGATGGTGTGGAGCAGGGCCGCAAAGTGATAGTTTTATATACGAGTTATATATCAAGGATATGAAGAACTTATTTTTTGTCCAGAAATGTTATTATATGATAACTAGATATTATTCTCCATGCACTTCTTCAGTGAATCCTTAACACAGATTACAGCTACGGTGGACGTAAGTTTGAGCATGCTCTGAAGCATGGATCAAAAAATGGTCTTTATGTGGTTACACTAGGATGGTTTGTGGACAGTGTCAGGAGGAATGGTAAGAATCGCCTGCATTTTGCTTGTAGCTGCCAGTTTTACCGGTTTTGTTAACTTTTCTAAGGCATTTTTATCCTTCTTGTACCTTGATTGGTTACCGAAATTCATTAAATTTCTTGTTTTGAATGAAACTGTTCATTTGGAAATTTAGTGTAAATGACATTTTAAAGGTACATATGTTGGTCATCAAACATGGTTTTAAGGGATGTAATTTGTTAAATACAGAACAAGTAATAAAGTTTTATAAGAAATTCACACAATGGATCTTAAGCCACTACATTAAGAAGTAATATTCAGAAAATAAGAGTTAAACTTACTTCTCCCTTTAGCTTATCATCTAATTCCTACTGTTTTCATCCTTTGCAGTGAGGTTGAGTGAGTCACTGTACAGTGTCAAGAATGTTGAAGAAGGCAGTGTTCACTTAAGCGAGTTAAATCGTGTCATTGGCTTTACTGGCATTGAAAATTCTTGTCTTCCTGCTGGTATCAGTGATGCCAAACAATTTCACAAGAGAGAAGGACAGCAAAAACATACTACTGGAATAATTTCCAGTAAAAATACTGACTTAACTTTGTTTAGCAACTTCATGTATATTGATTTAGAAATTTCGCATGACCTACGGAAGAAGGTAACTTGAATTTCCAATGTCAAATCTTTTGCGTTCGTTGTGAAGGGGGACAGTGGTCCTGCTTTACCTAGATTGATTTCTTCTTACTGGCTGCTCCCTGAGACATGAGTATGCTTGATAGGTTCATGAGGCAGCTACAAGCGAGGGTGCCACTGTTTTGGATCTCTGGTTTGTTGGTTGTGCTGCAGGCTATGTAGTATGTGAAGGGGCTTCTGCCCAAAAATACCTCGGCCACTCCAACAGCCTTGTTACTGTAAGTGATTTGGGGTTCGGTCCAGTGCTATATATATATTTAGTGCACGTGTATTAATTTTATTCCAACTATGTATTCAAGGTAGCAGTCATCATCAGTTTGCTCTGATGTTATACTTTTATATTAATCTTTATATCTTTAATAAGAGGATTTAGCATCTTAAAGATCATCAGTTGACTGTCAACTGTCTGCTTTGTGAATCTATCTCATTCAAGTTCTTTTGATATTTCTATTAGCCGGCATGGGTTCTGAAAACAGCAAAGGAGAAGCATGTGCAGAGACTTGTTAACATGTCTGCTGATCTGGCCAGGCAGATTGGATTGATGCTTGAAAACTTCCAAAATGACAATGCAGGGAAGGTACTTATCTAATGCTGTATCTTTACACAATCACTTAATAATGTTATTATGATAATCTATTTGTTTCTCTACGTGCTTATCCGTTACATTTGTTGAATACTTAAACACCTTTAACATCCATAATTTTTTTAGGAAATAGATAGAGAGAAGAACCCCCAAGATGCTCAGACTTTTGCAAGTAAAGCAAGCCATGAACGAAGGCAACAGATTGTGAATTCAGCCAAAATTGGTGTTAGAAATCGCCGTGGTCGTCGTATGCAGGTCAGAGATTCCTATATTCACTTGCATCTTAAGCTATTATAATAGTTATTTGTCGACTCATATTTGATTACTATTCTCTTGAGTGGTCTTCAGTCAGTTTGTTCTTGTTTTTTGCTGTTTCCTTTCAGTTTCTAAAGATTCATTTATTAAATCTAAAAGAAAAGGTGATTTACTTGCGCTTTTATAGTTCTGGCTTTTCTCAAATCTGATGTTGACATAGACAATCAACTAAAGAGCCTTTATTTGGTTCAATTGAACAACCATTGTGATCCTAATGAACAAAGTTTCGTTGGAGAAATCTAAAGAAGTTGTTATTCATAAGTTTAGAATGTCGTGACCGCTGAATCTGGAATAAAAGCCACATCCACGGATTGCAAGTCTCTCACTATAAACTATGTTTAAATCTTCATTGATACAATGTTGTTTGCCATCTTAAACTGCTTCATACTGTCAAGGTGAATTGCACTTGCAGCTATACGTGTATTGTTCATTTTCTTCTTCTGCTTGATAAGAGCTCATTATTTGTGTTGATGTGAAATAATGCTATTAATTCGTGAAGTTTGTGGGGTTCTCACAGACTTGTCAAACTCCAATTCGTCCAATAACCCCAAGCAGCCTTATGGACTCAATCTGCTGGTCAATATGTGAGCCAACTTCAACTGCTTCTATTTACACAGACACTTTTAGTGATGGTGTTAGTGAACATCAAACATCAGTGTTCTTCGATGCAAACGGGGACAAGGATTTAGAAGCTCCATTTGCAAACCTCACTCGACCACTTACAGAAAGGTTGATTTGCTATTGAATATTATCCCTTAATCCTGTGATTGGGATTCGAGTGTGTAGATCACTGTACTCTTTTGTGTATACCTTGCAGTGAGAAAACAGAATTGGTGTTCAAGAACCACTTTTTGACCATTCTATTTCCTATTGACCGATTTTCGGAGATGGGGCCTTCTTCAAGAACATTCTTCTGTGAAAATGGTTTCACGTGCTTGCAGGTGTTAGATTATATCTATGCATTTTATCAGGTGAGTTTTTTAGATTCTGCGGGCCTAACCAGCAAATGCATAGATGATAAGCTTTTGGTTTCAAGTTTGTTTTCTATAACCTGTTGAGAGTGACTTGGTTTTATCTTATTGTGATTCAATAAGAAATTGCAATTTAGAAGTTTCCAAAACCAGATTGGGATCAAGGATTCAGGAATATTATTTCTAATATTAGTCCAATTACCATAACGGTATTGGCTTAGCATTATAGACAGTATAGTTTCCGAGACCCTTTGCTGGGAAATGATCCCTGGATCATGTGTTTTTCCTCTTGCAGGAGATTATGTCAGCTTCAGAAGTAGAAGCGGCAATTTATACCGACTCACGACATGCTGACCGGCTTCGAACCGTGTATGCGAGTAAAGAAACATCAGAGCTCGATTATGTGATTTTCAAACGGATAGACTTCTTGGGAAGCCGGAAGAGTTTTGAGATGTTGAAACGTGTTAATGGCGATAACAATAGTAATGTATATGAGCTCTTGATTAGAGCGTAATGTAATGTAAACAATTTTAGCATCTTTTCCTGATGCTTCTTGTAGTTCATGGTCAGTGTTACATGTTACAAGAAGCTTGAAAACAAAGTTGATTATGGAACTTTTTCACTGGCTCCAATAACAGATGAAGAAAGAGTGTAAAGCACATCCCAATATTTTGAGGGAATCGGTCTTAATAGTATACATACATACATACTCTCATTAGGTGCGCATAAGGAAGTTAAAAGCTAAATGATAACAGATCTTTGTTGTTTCCCATTAATCTCCTGTATATGATATATCTTTAATTCCTTTTCTCCTCTCATTTTCCTGGCAGTAAGTAAAATGAATGAGCATAACCATCGTGTGATTACAGGTTCAGGGTCTTAACATTTACTTCTGAAATTAGATGCTCTAGTTTGAAGCTTGAAGTTGCAATGCATCGATACTTTTAGTGTTCAATTGTGGTTGTAGTATATCCTACATAAACTGTTCCAAACACTATGAACTGTCTATACCTCGTTCGCTGGATATTAGTGAAACAAAAGAGTTGGTCATTTTCAACTCCTAAGAATGCCAGATCACTATCCGTAACCTTTTTACACCTGCGCTAGAGATTAAAACTAAATACCTGCCATTGCCAGCAGCTTCATTCTGAGCTACCAATGATGATTTGGCCCTGCTTTTGAAGCTCATGAAGCATCGCAACCGCTGCAGAGTCATACGAGCTCTTCTTATCGGCCCTGGCATCTCCTGTGCATTCGACAATGCCAAGATATGGTATCTCCACCATGACTTTGGATATAAAACTGTTAAACGCCTTCCTGTTTTCCTTGTTTTGTGCAAACTGAATCGGGGTTCTGTTAAAGTAAGATTTTAGTTAGATGAAGCGGGAATGACTAGTGTAGAAATTGAAAGAGTCTTGGGAAGTTCATAAATGCTGGGAGGGGATGCTTGATCCCCATTTTTCATGAGGTACTTCAAAGCATAACATATGCACCCCCACAAGAATTCCTGAAGAAATAACAGAAACCACACAGGAGGAAATTGCAAACCTCAACTGATTTTCTTTCGCTTCATATTTTGGTATTGACCATTGCGATCTCTTACAAAGTTCAAACAAAGTGGACCGAGGTCCTCCTTTTACCATGCTAATTTCCTCAATAACTGCAAAAGATGAACTTGATCAGAACTTTACCTCCATTTTTAGAGTTAGAACAGAAATAGGTCAGTTAGTAGCAGAAACACATTCAATAATGATGTTTTGACATCCAAAATAAAAAATGACTCCAGAAATGCTAGGTTGGCTCCAAAAACAGATTTCACATAAAACCAGAAATTCTGATTCAGCACGTTGTTACCTGGGGGACTACCTTTGGCACCATCAGCCTCGGAGGAGACCCTGGCTGACTTTGCAGGCTGTTGATTCTCACACGTCTTGTGTCTTTTAAGGTTTCTTTGCACACACAGGCAATCATTAGGTGAATTAATGGTCGATGTATCTAAAATATGGTCAGCACCATCTTTCCTTATCCTTGAACAACCGTCAGAATATACAATTCCTATCTTCTGCTGGATTGAAATTTGCAATTTATTAGGCTTAAAACACTGATTTCAATTTTGTAATAATCTACCTTCATTTGCGACCAAATATAGGTTATTCACTAGTTCATTGATTGTAGATACTTTAGAAACTTGGAGCTAGATTGTATCCACTTCCAACTATTTGTAAATTCCTTCTTATGCCCTCCCTCTACTAAAGAAAGCAAATTTTTTCTTCATAGTCAGAAATGGATACAATCTAGCTTACCAGGAACTACTTTTAAAACAACAGAATGAATGTTTGCCAAAGAAAGTCCTAAAAATGATCTATAAGTAATTCACAGTGGAATCACAAGAAGATTTGTTCTATAAATGCAACAAATTCCCCATAAAATTTTCTAAACTATCAGAAAAGTATTATCATGGCTATTTGATATCTTAATATTTAGAGTTTTTACTATCGAGAACATCATTATGTATTTTGAAACTATCAAAAGGACAATATAATGTATATGAAGTCTAATGATATAATTTCAAATAGTCACAGCAAACAAGATAGGTGATTCAAGCTTTTTTTAATACATATTATCTATATAGATAAGACTCAGCTGGACAAAGCAGATTAAAAGTAATTTGGTTGGAACGCAATTTTAACAGTAGAAACAAACCTCAAGCTCATTCAACAAATGTGAAGCTGCTTTCCCTCTTGCATCTTTTTTGTTCCGATCGTATCCCTCTCCAACCAAAAGAAAGTCATTGAGCTGCAAACTAAGCTGAGCATTCATCATTTCCCCTTTGATAATATAAGTTTCTCCAATGAAATACCCTAGTTGGTCACATAATATGCGTAGTTGACGCACTGGAGGCAATTCAAGACTTTCAAGGGTCACTAATGGAGATAGTAAGGGCTGGAATATTTTCCATACTAGATCAAGGTTAAGGTTTGTATCAATTAACATTGCCCCAGCAATGCTTTCAACCAAGTCCCCAAGAGCCTGTTAAAAAGTACAGGAACAGTCAGAAAGCATATGGCTTGGTTATATAGCGAAGTAATAAACTGCAAAAGAAGTTCAGATTCATAAACGCGATATTGATGCAACAAATCGTTTCATGGTCATGAAGTATATTGCTTTCCAAACAAAAACAATTGATAGGGGTCCAAACAAGTGAACTTGCCTTGGGAGCCTTTGGGCCTTGGGTTGCTTTGGCAGTTTCATCGGATCTCTTGACAAACTTCACGAAATCTGTTATTTGACTGAGAAGTAATGCAGAGCAATGTTGAAGATGCTTATACAGGTCTCGCCTTACAGCAACTTGAGCAAAATGTTCATTACTTACAGATGCTGAACGCAAATCAGTCAATTTGCCAGGATCAACATCTGTGTGGTTCTGATAAAGGTAAAATGTAATAAGCAAGTCCAACACGGCATCACCAAGGAATTCAAGCCTCTGAAAAGATCAAAATATTAAAAGTGAGACAAAGAAAGTCTTACCAATAATTCTTGAAGAGACTTATTAGTTTATCTCTTATCCTTGAACGTTTTTGTATAGAAAAATATATAGAAGTAAACATACACATCAATTCTCAAAATGTGTAATGTAAATGGAAGAGTTTAGTTTTAGTGTAATAACTCCATCGCAATATGTTATTTCTTAGATAATTTAGAACCATTTGAATTTTTTAAATTTAAAACTTCATTTCCAAATTCAACTCTCAGTCCCTGATCCTTGACAAAAATGGCCAATTTAATAATAATTCACTACCTGATAGCAATAGCAAACTCCATGTTCTCGCATAGTTGCATGTGTTATAGATTCCTGCAAGAGAAATTTGACAGAGAATGTATACCCGAGCTTTGACTCTAGGACCTTAGCATCATCTTCTTTAGGAACATGAGACCACAACGATCTGCTATTGATTGCTTCCACTACCAATGAAGGGTCAAGTTCAGCATCAACACCAAGCCATTTCATCACATGAAGTGCAGGAACTAGTCCACCACTGATGTAGTATGCTCCTATGACAGCTTCAACACAATCAGAGATTGTTTTGGAGGATATCCATCTATGACCCATATCACAGGACTTTGCAACCTTAACTGTTGGATCTTCAGTTTGATATTTTGCATCCAAAGGTACATCAAAAGTATCAACCCCACACTTACAGGGAACAGGACGTATAGGATGTTGCCCTGGAGCAATCCAACGACGTGGATCAAATGCTCCATCTCGTATATAACCCTGCCAATAAGAAAAATATATAACCAAATTGACAAATTATTGAGATGTATTCACTAATTAGCTGTATTTTCTAATGTACTGAAAACAGAAAAAAAGATACCAATTCGCATGCAACAGAGTCTAGGTGAATCAATTATTGTCCCTGTTCCTATAAGGTGGAAAGTTACAACAGCGCATATTTTCAGTTATACAATGTAAGAGTTCAATATTTAGACATTCTCCCACTCGCAATTCATCATAATATTCAACAATTATGAATACTAGATTCAAGTATTCAAAGTAAAACTTTCATTTCCACACTTAACCTTGGAGTGTAGATGGCCCTAAAAGGAGGGCGGGAATACATTAAGATAATTTATGTATGTATATTCATCTTTTTCGAATTTTAGGTGCATGTATTGTAAATAAAAAATTAGATTAAATGGCATAATTGGCACAATGTTCCACTTAAGTTTCACTTTCCAAAACTATTAGTAGAGAAGAATTATCCAAATGAGGCACTAACTTCTTCATAGTAGACACATAGGGTTCAACCATTTACTTCCAGAACATTTAGATCAACAAAGATGCCCAGTAAGCAAGTTTAGTGACAGGATACACAAGTTTTCGTAGAAGTGCCAATTGGTTAACCAATATGATATCAAATGTGCTGTTGAGTACCTGTATGCCACGACCTATGCCCAATTTATGTAGGGTTGAATTACAAACAGCCAATGAGCGCCGATAAGATAACTGGCCTTCATGTTTTCGGGGATAGTTCAGAAACAGGTGGCAACTTACTGCATACTTTAGTACTGAATCTCCAAGCAACTCCAATCGCTCTAAAGAAAAATTTTCACAACATCTAGGTGTTGTTATTGCCTCCAAAATCTAATAATAGAAGGTAGATTACGTTAACTATGAAGTGCAAGATCTATCATGAATTATAAATCAAAGAGGAGTAATTTAACTACAGAACCAACCAATGAGCTTGAGATGTTGAAATCAGGAGAACAGCAAGCAATTTCTTGTCTAAGTTGACTTGCCAGCATCAAGGACTCCAGACGGTGCATCACAGATGGTATTAAATAAACTGATCTTAGAACATGGAATGAAATACCCATACTGACTAAAAGTTCAGGCGGCATGTGAGCATATTGCTGTTGTTTCTCAACCATGTTATCTTTTAATCCATCTGCCAGTTAAACCAATTAACAAATCAGTTAAGCCAAAAGTTTAGAGAATATACAGTGACAAGTACTATGTGACATGATAACTGTTAACTTTCATCATGTCTGCAGTCTATGCAAGCATATGTGGGCTTATGAAATTATCTCGTTTCTTTTTTATCCTCTTTCTATCTTGTTCCCTAATAACACATTTAGAAAGGAAGGAATCAGATAATTTGAGAAGGTACCAATAATGGTAGCAGTAGGGTTCATAATGAACCTCTTAAACAGAAGGTACTGAAGTGTGCAAATAACAAACCTTCAGAACCAAAGTTTACAAGTAGATTGTGTGGGTTGTGGCTTTGCTTTAACCGCAACAAAGGTTGTCCTGGATGCCTAAGCACGATTGCATACCTGACAAGAGCTAGCATTATTTACAGAACTATGAACATCATCAAGGACTGTAAATATTACAGCATCCAAAATAATAGGGTTAAATAAATTGGGACTCCCTGTGGTTTGAACTTTTTACATTCTAGTCTCATAGTTTGAAAACTATCACTTACCTCCATGGCATTTTTTCAGTTAGCATACAACTCCCTCCGTTATATTCTGTTAAATTTTCATCTATTTTTACCCAAAATGACGTTGTATTGGAATTCTTATGAATGAATGAAAAACTAACGGAATGTGACAAAAGGAATTGTCTGATAGCTAAACAATAATGTAAGGAGGTAAATACGAGTTTTCAAAACATAAGGATTGAAACGAAAAAGTCAAACCAGAAAGGGATCCGTTATATTGACCAAAAACAATAACTTGGGACCAGAAGCCACCTACTTTTTGTGGAAGTACTCTGCATACGTAGTGGCACGACCTAACTGTGGATCATCAGCTTTTCCTTCAAAAGGACTCTCAGAAGAGGTATTACTCACCACTTCAACAACACTGTACATTCTTCCCGTGTGAACGGCCAATACCACCATATCTTTCAGACTACTCATATTAACCGATGTATCAGCTAGGTGGATGGTGTTCAAACTATTGCTTTCATTTAAAGATGGGCCATCACTGCAAATCAATTTGTTTCCTCTATCATGGTTATCTTGCCTAGAATCCAGGTAAAGGCTGACCTTTAAGTAATCAATCAGACGAGAACAAGCACCAACTCCTGCCCAATTTATTGCTAGTGATCCTTGGCTTGGACTGTTGCACGTGTCAAGTGGTAGAAGCAGATACATGTAAAATGCTCTCCAATGTGACTTTGTTTTGTTCTTGAATAAAAACTCTCTTGGTTTGTTAGATTGTTTGGATCCGGAGTACAACTTCCCAAACAAACCATTAAAGAGTAATTCCTGAAACTGTTTTGCTTTAATCATCTGTTAAGAGAGAAACAAATACGGGAAGTCAGCAAGTGTCTACCAAGATAGGAAAACACCTTTGGAATCCAGCATAGACATTATACCTCTTCAGCATCCAAATATACTTGCCCACATGAAGATACAGTGGCTTTAACCATCTTCCCAATTAAGTAAAGGTCAAATTCGATATCTCCCACATCATCATCAAGTTTTGATTCAATGAGAAGTACAAACCCAGAATAAATCTTACTTTTAACGTTGCATGAGAAGTGAAATTTATAAGCATAAAAGGTAGCTCCATCAAGGTTGTCAACCCAATTTCCAGATAAAGCACGAATCAAGGTTGTTCCATGTAATTCCTTTCTTTTGGTAGTCCCTTCATATAAAGAGCGAGGTTCACATAAACAGTAGGTCCCTGTTAATTCTTTAGCCCTTTCTAGACATTAATTAGATTCAAATTGCAGAGCTATGATTCAATCCACCTAACTTCAGCACGAATAATCAACTGATAATTAAAAGGCAAAAGTTTATCGGTTCAATTTTAAAAATCATTCTAGAAGTCAAAAGATTATGCAGGAGTTTATCGTTGAAATATTCTTTTCACTTTTTACCACAGGGTTAAAGTAAATACATACCTGCACCCCCAGAAATTACTTTATCTTTTGCAGCAAAATCATTTTCTGAAGGATGTTCAATAGCTGGTAGAAGATGATCATCCAAAACACCCAATTGGTGCAGTTTTTTACAAGCTTCCAGGCATACATGCTGCTTAGCTAATTGTTGGTTCCTAGATACTGGACCAACTATTGTCTGAAAAGCTGCATTTGGAGGTAGTTCTAATGTACACTGGCAAGACTGACCTATAAATTTTACCTCAAAAGTTGGCCTTGGTGTATAGTACCTAAGTGACATGATAACTAACAAGATTTAATGAAAGATCACGGCTGCCACACATACATGCTACTGTAAAGACAGCATAAAGCATTCCAATATTGCAGCTGATTATAAAAACATTTGATACCTGTCACCAGGAAGCTTTTCACAATACTGATATATAAGGCTAACACTAGAATCTGCTGTAATTGATGCTCCAGTCAGATCCACAACATATGACTTTGTTTCCTCATTGCTATACACTTTTGGAATCCATAAATTGGGGTCTCTGTTTACAGCCATTTCTGTCATTGACCATTCACTCCTGATTATATCAAATAGTTGATCCCTCTGTTTCATGTTTCCCCTGTCAATTGTATACACCATCAAAGTCAGCAGAGTAATACAACAATAATGAAGCAATAAACACATTAAAAACTCATTTGAAATTTCTAGTCAACTATTAGAAAGACGGTGATGCTAAGGTCATCACCTCTCAAGCATGAGTATATATTCGGAATCATTTTGTCGAGCTCGACCTCGAGATTGGACATAACTACGAACTGTCTTGGGCAAATCAAATCGTATTACACAGGAGCAATTGGGCACATGAATTCCCTCCTCCAACACATCGGTGGCAAATAATAGATTGACCTACGCAGAAGAAAATTATATTATTTTTAGATCCAACATCAACAGAGTTTTCAATTGAGTAAATCTGACACAATAAAGATCTTAAACCTTCCCAGAACGAAATGATTCCAATTTTTCCTTTTGTACATTTTGTGTGAGTGCATCAACTGATGTATTACTTCCTGTCAAGTATGAAACAGAAAAATGTGCCAAAAATGGAACTTTCTTCACAAATCTTTGAATTACTTTTGCAGTCACAATTCTTTCAACAAAAATGAGGCACAATACTTGCCTAGCTCTCCTGCAACCACCAAAAAAAAGATGAGTATATAACTTGGCTAACATACTAAAGTATCTTCCAATTTAAAATTCTTTGTGGTTTTTCTTCAGGATGATACTTATTACCCAAATGATATGAAAAGTTGAAGTAGTTCGTGTAATTTTGGAGATATGTAGCCCAACTCCACTGACTTTAAATCATCAAGACCAAAGTCCCATAAAGCACAATCACCTGAGGCCATGAGAAATTGTTAGGGAGAGTAAACACAGTGGGAAAGAAAGACAAGAAGGAACAGCACAAACCTAAAGGTATAGACAGGCAATATGACCAATTGGCGGAGAAGAAACAAAAAGATTTATAGCCAAAATACACAAGTAACAATGTAACTGATCATCATAACCTCTACATAACTAGGGAAACATACAAGAAGAAATTAGGAGTAAGATACAGGCATAAAATTTGTTCCATTTAATACTAAAACAACTCGAACTAAGGTTTCAAGTTACGCTTGTAAGTAACATGAAATCAACAGAGTAAGATATTGCATGGAGAAGTTAACTCTCAAAGATAAAAAGGTCACATTTGCAGTCCTCTTTTTAATTGTTAAGTGCAAGAAGTGCGACAGTAAGGATTGTAACAGATATGAAAACTGCTTCTAGACAATGTCATTTCATCTCAGCAGACAGATCATATGAGCAAGTTTGACCAGCCATGATAGTGATTAAGAAACTATTGCTTCTCATGCACACTAAAAAGTTCTATTGTGACCCACAATGGAAAAGAACAATGTACAAAATGAGATTAAAGGAGGAGTTGTGAGAAGCTATGAAGCATGCGGAGATGAGCTTTTGTTCTCACTATCCTGCACTAAGTGAATCCTTCAGCTGTCCATGTGATCAAGCATTTACCATTGGACAAACCCAAATGTAAGACAATGCAGGGAATATAAACAAAGAACAATAATTGATGATGATGCTCATAGCAGTTAAAGTTGGGTACAACTAATACCTCATCGAATAATAGGAATAACAAGAAGTAAAATATTTAGACAAGAATTAACAACAAATATGAGTAATGCCAATAAGGATGAAACTGAGCAGATATCAGGGGTGGCGTCCTTGGGAACTAAGTGATGTTGACTCTCACCACGCATAACTTGAGTTGCATTGTAGCACTCCCTTCTTAATTAATCCCCAGTAATATAAGTGATGCCACCAAAGTTTTGACTAAAACAAGAAAGGAATTTCACTTAAATATAAAAGGAAACAAAGTACCCAATTAATTCCCTTTTTACATCAACCAGCAATGAATTTCACACAACTAGAAAGGGAGAAAAATTTATAATAGTAATTTGTTTTACTTCAAGAAGCAACATGTTTCACTCAAAATAGAAAAGGAAACATTTATTTCTTAATAAAATTTTGAAATCCCCCATTACCTACTCTTATCAATAAAACCTCACACATTTATTTCAATTATATTTTCTAACATATTTCCTTCAAAAATAAAAGGAAACAATTAAATCTCGCATTATTTTGAACTGAATTTTATTAGTTAAATCAAACTCATTATTTATTTATCAATGATTTTTTGTATAACAGGAAAAAGATAAGCATTCACTGAAATATGAGATTTTAGTCTTACATACTTCTTTGGTTGCACTGATTGGGTTAATTGGCCAGTTTCCACTAGTAGCAGACTGTTATGGACTCCTTCTATGGACATGGCTATGCCAGGAAGATGAAGCAAGGACAGCAGCAATAGCTACAGTTATTATTGAGTTTTCTATTTTGTCGACTGTTTGCATAATTAAAGAGTCCAGTATTAGTCTAGTTCTAATTCAATAAGGAGTCTAGAAGTCCAGCATTAGTCTAGTTCTAATTCAATTAGGAGTCTAGAAGTTCCAGTCTTTATGTCAAACACGAAGTACCATAAAATGGCTATTGCCATTCATTAATAAAGGTTATCGAGCTTCCAACCCTAATCAAGAGATTGATAGCTCTCTCTAACAAGCTTCCGGATAGGCGCAGCTCTCCATTTGAGCTCCAATCATTCACAATTGCTACTCATCGCGTCAACGCGTCACGGAAGAAAACTGAAATGACTAACCGTTGCCCTATGACACAATCCTTGAGTAGAAGTCTTAACACAGACATGATAAAAGAAAACCTGAATTCAGGACCAGAAATAGAACTTCCCATTGGGTCTAATAGCATGATACTTCTGTTTCGAGGTTTACATTTTTCCACGTTATTTTTCAATGCGTGAAGGAAAAGCAAAAGGCTATAGCATACATACCATGTGGCATAAATTCATCAATAATACATAACAGCTCTTCGAGGTACTGATGGAGGTGCAGAGACATTTCTCTATATGTTTCATGTTCCTCATTGATGTTTGGAATATTCTCTAAACAAACTTTAACAGCCTATAAAAAGGAAACATACTTATTGTGAAATGATCAATAGAGAAACATTCTTGATGTCAGAGGCAAAATGATCACTAGAAAACATTCTTGAAGTTAAGCAACTTTATAAGAAACAAACATAAGTAAAAGGCTATCCGCATGAAAAATTGGCTAATAATCCTCAAAAGGAAGACATTTTTTTTTAATCTTCAGAAAACAAGGACAACATATTTTACATTTGCAAAGTCATAATTCAATATTTATCTCTCCTCTGTTTCAACTCAAAATTTCTCATACCATCCTACCTCAAAAGCACATATGATGCCAAGATCTTCAAGACAACTCAAAATCTTTGTGTGGTCCTTGAACAATCGCCTTCTAAGTGCCTTAGTCTTATCATCTAAATCCTTGTAACAACTTTGCACCGACTCTTGCAAGGCTAATAATAAATCATCATGCTGAACATAGGAAAAAATTATTTCAATATCCCCCAAATTAAAGTCACACTAAAATGATGATAAATTCATAATAAAGACTGTCCTGCACCAGGTGCTTCTAAGTGTCTGTGATTAGGAGATACCTTGGACCATGAAGCTTCAATCCTTGCTTTCAAATCTGTATCACAAAATTTTAACTTGTTATATAGTCTACATATTTCTTTTGCAGAATGAATATACACATCCATCTCTGTCCTTTCATCAATTGTATAAATCTGCAACCAAAAACAGTCAGAATGCGGTTGCATAAATTAAATGAACACTGATGAACAATTATGGGTCAGTCAAAACATACTTGCGAATCCAATATGCTCTCAAGTTCTGATATCTGATTTGCACAATCCACCGCAGATGACACACCTAATGTTGAACAATTTCTATTTAATATTAACATGTGTGAATAACCACATAACTGGGCAGAACATGCAGCAGAGTAAAATCAGTAGAAATAAAAAATCAATTAATAGATTCTTTGCTAAATGCCAAAATCATACATGTGCTCTCAAATGATTAGGATACAAATCCAACGAACCACAATAAAGGCGGTACCTTTTCTAACTACAGGCGATGCAGTCATTCCAAAAACCTTTGGCTTGGCAGTTGATTTATGATAAAATTCCTAAGCCAAAACAAGAAAAATTAATAATTCTTAACAATAGCAATAAACACTAAAAACTAGTTGACATGTGACCTGAGGGAGTTGAAGTTAAATAATATTACTTATGATATTAACCTTCATCATTCTGGTATAAGGATGATTACCCGTAGCACGATGACATTCATCAATTATTATTAGAGATACCATTTCTAGATTCAAGAACGCTTTTCTTAAGGCATCCAAAAGGATTTGGGGTGTCATAACCAGTACCTGCAAGGGATCATTCATACAAACTAATGTAAGACTAGTTGGCACAAAATCATGGAATTTCAAAAGGATCCTCTAGGCTCCTTCATTTCAAGGTAAGGCAAATAATACTAGATGTATTCAGTTCAAAGAAAGATCATAGTAGAAGTATCATCTCAATAATGAGGCAGAGCAGAAAAAGTCATTTCAGATATTCGGCTGAGTGAATATAGGGATACAAATGAGCCTATATTAAAGACTGATCAAATCCAACTGAGACATGAAATGGAAATGGATGAACACTGATGACATGGGATTTACTACATTACTTGACTGAAAGGAAATGAAAAGGAGAGAACTTATGCGTAAAATTGAACTTCTTTAGGTTAGGATAGGTAAGATGCAGTATCATACCTTTGAACCCATGAACTCTCGAACAGTATGATTTTTCTATCTTTGATTCTAAGTCAGCAAGCATAAACTAATAGTTTTGAAATTGAAATATGTTTATTCTTTTAAGTTTCAAATGCTGAAATCCTCCACACAAAGATCAAAATGACTATAGATAAATACAGTTAGGTAGAGTAGCTTGGACTAGTCAAATAGCTGATAAACTTGGGGAGGGGCGTAGGGGGAAGAAAAAATTTTAGTGAGGTTCTCAAGAAAATTCCAGTTCTATTTTTCCTCATCTAAAGATATAAAAGGGCACACAGATAACTTGGAAATAAACAAACATACAGAATGAAGCAACACTTCAGAATCTACTATTTGGTTTCAAAACAGGGCGCTGGAATGCACATTGCAACGCCTACCAGGCCTACATGAACTAGAAACACTAAAAGAAGAAAGTAAAAATGGAAAAAGGGGAATGCATCATATATGGATAATATATAGCAAATTGAATAATATTCTTGCTTAGAATGTTAAGAAACAAACTTACATCATTCTCATCAACTTCCTTGCTCCACCAGTTCTGGGTCCACCCATCTACCCCTTTGGCTCCATAATACTCTCCTACTTGAAAAGTGGTGTGAATTCGAATAACCTCGTATTGCTACAAATAAAGAGCCCACTTGTTAACACATAAAACTGATTAATTAGCCACATTGTATATCACCAAGGTAGAAGACAATGCCAGCCACGCAATAACGAACATTGTGTAAGTTGAATAAGGGAAAACACGAAACAAACGTCAGTGGCATTATAAGAACATTCATTCACTAAGAGAAATGCCTGGTTAACAAGATGAACAGATGGCGCCAAGAAAATTATCAACGTTTTAAGGCCGGTAGCTCTTGTAGCTTCGCATATTTGTTTTATTAGCATCACTGCGATCATAGTCTTCCCAGAACCTGTGTCCAACACTGCAATTGTGTTCCTTTTCATAGCCACCTCAAAAACTTTATATTGATAGCTGCAAGCAACCCACCAAACCACGCAAACCCCAAAACCATGAGCACCCATTTACAACAAAAATCAAAACTTCAGAAATGACAAAACCCAGAAGGAATTCCCCGAAATAAAGTGATATTTACGCAACCTTCTAGGATGAAACTCTATCACTTTCCTTTCTTCTTGTGAACCTCGCTTAACTGTATCCTTCAAACACGAAACTTGAGGGCTCGATGAGCTTTCCATGTCGCTAAAGCTTCTCTTGTAAGGCTCACCAGTGTCAGCCATCGTTATGTCCAGGATCGAATTCAAGTGGGCACTTTACAAAAGTTAGACAACGGTGTTAGTAGTTAAAAGCCACGGCCCCGAAGCATTCTGTACTACTAAAGTTAAACAACGTACAGTGCTAGGGAGTAAACAACGCAAGAAACGTGAAGCCCGCAAGAAGTGGGAAAAGAAGTGGGTCTTCGGGCTTGGTTGGAACTTACAAGCACTGAATTAACCAAAGCTTCAAGCTTGTACTTGTTTCTCCGAAAGAAAATTGTAGCTAAATATGACGACGTAATGCATATATAATATATAAACATAAATCTATAATTATATATATACATTGCGTGAAAAATATATTTCTACATCCAATGCAACTTATACCTAATTCATGTATTATATTATACTTTTACTTTGGAACGAAACCCTAGAAATTGAATCAAGAATAGGCATAAATCTAAAATCAAATAAGCCCACTTTAACATTACAAAAAATTGCCCTTTATTTGCAAAGGAGAAAATTAAATATAATTTTTTTATATATTTAAATGGTTGTATTAGGCAAGATTATCTTAGGAAGCGTTTGGTTTGAGCACGGGGTTGGTTATGGATATGGATATAATAGTGGAAGGGGATGAGGATGGATATGAAAGATAAAAAAATGATGTTTGGTTTGTAACTTAAATTTCTGTATTAATACCTAGAGGCCCAGAACAAAAAATTCCTTCTTTGATGAGACGCGATAAGGCAGGGTTATAAGGAATTGAGAGATGATAAGAAAGTGAAGATGATGATAGGGCAAAGGCTGAGAATAAAAGAGTAAAAAATAAACATGATAAAAACTTATATTGGAATAAAAACTCGATATCCACCCCCTTTGATGGATTTAGTAGATTCTCAAATTTAATGGGATAAATTCATTTCTCTATAATTGAAAACTCCAAATCAAACACTATTTTTTACAATTATTCCATTACTTCGTTACCAATCTTTCAAACCAAACTCCCCCTTAATGTATGTCATTATTACTAAATACATGAATTCACAAATACCGCTAGTTGAGTTCAGATATTTAGAAATTATAATTTGAATCATTTTAAACTAATGTTAAGTTTTACATTAGAAGTGTTCAAATTTTCAAGATAAAATTTATTTGTGTTGATTTAATTATTTTAAAATAATAATAATCATTTATTATATTATGAGACTTTCGGGCCATGAAAAACCACCATCCATAAATCACAAGGCATTTTCCTTCGTAATGGGACTTCTTCGAGTTTCTACTCTACGTTGTTCTTCTAGCATTCACTCGCACGCTCCCATCCTTTCGGATGGAGCATAAATGTTGGACACAAAAGCATAAGCTGCGCGATCAGATGGCTCTAAGGCCGTGAACGTTTGCGCCAGTCATTTTTCTTCCGGTATCTACGTCCCTTGAACTCTGCAACCACCAAATAAGGCTCTGTTCGTTCTGCTTTGAAGGGCATTGATAAAATCAGTTTCACCGTCAGGTTGATGAGATCTCATGACTTTTAAATGGTCCAAACCCTCCCCACCTCATAGTTGTTTCAACAAAACAATGGGAAAGCCACCTACCTTTTTGTCATCTTTGCTACTACTGCCAATGTTTACTCATAATTTATACCATATTTTTATCAATTATCAAGTGCCACTAAGCTTGCTTTATACTTGTCCAGAGAGCCATCTGATTTCAACTTTATGGAATACACCCATTTACAATCAATGGGCTTAAGATCTGGAGGACAGGGACAACATTCCAAGTATAATTCTCATGAAGGGCCTAAAATTTTTCTTGCATGCCGTTTATCCAACATAGATGTTTATTCGCCTAAGAGTAAAAGGTAGGAACTATCGTATTAAATAAAATAGCAGAGAAAGCATACCTTTTAGGAGGATGAATGACCCATGTGGATCATTGAAGAGCCACTGGAGCATGATTGGGATCAGAGTCGGGAGGAAGCGGTGATGATGGGGGTTGTTTGCATTGATAGACAAAACCAAAATTAAAGCGCTCACTTGGTGTTGAGATATCATCAAAACGAGAAAGGACAACATCAAAATGAGATACATGTTGCTAGGAATAGTACTCATTTTCAAAGAAAATCATATTTATGAAAATACAAAATCGATTAGTAATAGCATCATAACAGAAATACCCTTTATGAGCAGTGCTATAGCCCATAAAAGTACATCAAATTGACTGAGCTGCAAGTTTGTGACGCTCATAGGTACGCAAGTGAACAAAGCAAACACATCAAAACGAATGAAGCATATGGTAATCAGGATGTAAACATAGTAATGAGAATCAAAATCTAATTGTTGTGAAGGCAAATGATTAATCAAATAAACTGCAGTGGACAATGTCTCTACCCAAAATTTAGACAAAACAGAAGACTTCAAAAGCAATGTGTAAATCATATCTAGCAAATGACGATTTTTACATTCAACCACCTCGTTTTGTTAAGGTATATAAGGACATGAACTCTGAGATATAATGCCTTTTTGTTGCAAAAAGGCTTGAAATTCGTGAGACATATATTCGTCACCATTGTCAGATCGTAACACGTTAATGCAAGTGGTAAATTGTGTCTTAATGTAAGCCAAAAAAATTTGAAAAATATATCCATGTCAAACAGTTATAGTCTTTGGTGAAAGTCAAAAAGTACCCATATTGCGCATATGAAAGAATAGGAGTAACACCCCAAACATCAAAGTGTATAATCTAAAAACATGTATTGGCATGATTACCATAAGTAGAGAATTTTAATATCTTACTTTTCCCAAGTTACAAGTAGAACAATCAAGAGGTAATCTAGTAGAAGAACATTGATCGTTTGTACCAAGTAAACCATGCATTAAATTAGACAAAATCACATTATTTGGACGGTTCAATTGTTTATGTCAAAGTGTAGCCTTATTTTCAATAATAATATAAGCCAAGGACAAAGTTATAGGAATGATAAACTTCAATGGAAATACTCTTCCCGCTTTAGGCCCCCTCGCAATCACCTTCGTTGACACCTAATCCTGCATAAGACAACCATTACAAGAAA
Organism: Erythroxylum domingense; assembly: GCA_025594535.1. Taxonomy (NCBI): domain Eukaryota; kingdom Viridiplantae; phylum Streptophyta; class Magnoliopsida; order Malpighiales; family Erythroxylaceae; genus Erythroxylum; species Erythroxylum domingense. Next base: position 1,753,395 of record JANQBM010000008.1, on the reverse strand, counting down.
AATGCACATCACAATTATTGTCCACCATTTGTCCAACTAAGATTAAATTAGTAGACAGTCCAGGAAAAATAAATACATGACGAAAAGAAGGTCCAATATCACCAATGGTTGTGATTGGAAGCTTGCTGTCATTAGAAATTTGGATATCTTGCGTGCCAGTATACGGGTGTATATTATGTAACAATTCAGATGAGCCCGTCATATGATTAGATGCCCTAAAATCAATAATCTAAGAAGAAGGAATGGTCTTACCTTAACCCTGACGTCCAAGAGCAAAGAATGCATTGAGAATCATTTGTTGGACCATTTCTTGAGTAATAGTAGGTCGATTGGTGCTAGCGGCTGTTGATGTAGAATCATTAATATTCGATACAGAAACACCAGCTTGAAAGGCTTGAACTTTCTTATTTTCACGACGAGTAGGACATTCCTTGATTATGCGACCATTCTGTTTATAGTAATTACATAATTTCTTACAACAATTACGAGCAATATGTCTGTATTCCTTGCAACTGTAGCACTGCATAGGTCCTTTCCCTCGGTTCTTTCCTTGGGCAGCATAAGCAAAGTTGATAGGAGTTGATGTCTCCTTATAGTCAATAAGAATAGCTTGAGTAGCCAGTCTTTGTTCTTCGCACAGTGATCCTCCAAGACATACATCCAAAGAAGGAACTGGATTTCTATTCAGTAAACTAGCTTGAGCAGTCTCAAATTCTGGTCTCAGTTTCATTAAAAACTAATCTCGCTTGCTAACTTCATGAACAACTTGAAGACTTGTTAAAGCTTCCTTAGATACCTTTGAATAGATTATATCTTAATATTCACACCATAGGTTAATAAATCCAGAATAATACTGCTCAATGGAGAGATTACCTTGACTAAACTTACTTATCTCAAATTCAAGTTGGAAGTGTCTTGCAGTATTTTCTTAATGGTTCGATTTCTTCTTTCAGCCACACCATTATGTTGTGGTGTGTAAGGTGGAGTTTACTGGAATACTATCCCATTATCTCCGAGATAGGTTAGAAATTCCTTGTTTAAGTATTCACCACCCGATCTAATCAAAGTGCCTTAATACTTCTACCAAGTTGTTTCTTTACTTCATGTCTAAATTATTTGAACATTTCAAATGCTTCGGACTTGTATCTCATTAGATACACATACTGATACCATGAATAATCATCGATAAAAGTAATGAAGTACACAAAACTACCTCTAGCATGAATGAACATCGGATCACATACATCAGAATGTATTAGGTCTAATAACCCATTCATTCGTTTACCCTTTCTTTTAAAAGGTAATTTCGTCATCTTGCCTAACAAGCAAGATTTGCATGTGTCGTATGATTCATAATCAAATGATCCTAAGCTACCTTTCTTGTGTAGCTTAATCGTGCGTTTCTCACTTATATGGCTAAGTCGACAATGCCATAAGTAAGATGCTTTTAAGTTATCTTGTTTTTGTCTTTTATTATCATTGATATTTAAAATTAGATTGGACATATTCTATGACTAGAATATGTCATTGATGTTATGGGTAGATTTTATGAAAATATATAGTTGATGAGAAAACATAAGAAACATAGTGCAGAGGAGTCACCCCATTAATGCTTAAAAGAAACAATGGTCTGAGAAGATAATGAGTTAAATTTAATGATTAAAAGTTTAACGACTCAATCGTAAAAATTTTGAATTTTTAAATTTTTTGGTTTAATTTTTAACTTTTTTATTCGATTTACTTTAATAATTTTTATTGTTAAAAATTAGTTAATTAATTAATTAATTGGTCAATTTTAAAAATTAATAAATTTTTATAAATTAAAATAAATTAATCAATTTTCATTTAACAATATTTTTCAATTAAATTTTAAATTCTTTGGTAAATAAAGACAATATGTTTCAATCATTTTTTAAATTCTTAATTCTTAAATTTTATTTTATCTTTATCCGATTTTACGAAGATCTAATAGTTTAACCTTTTAAACTTAAAACATCTTGTCTTATCAATTTAATTTTCAATTCGATTTTTTAAACAATGTTAAAATCATTTATTTATCACTTTATTTTCATTTTTTAAGTAAAACATTAGTGAGAAACTTATTTCCACGGTACTAAATAGCTGTAATCGTCAAACAATATTTTTTAAGATATTATGCTTGAAAGACACGTTTTTAGACATATCGAATTTGTGTGTTGCTTTTAATTCATGCACACGAGTTTGACAAGCACAAGCTTACAGCAATGTGTAAGGTTACAGTTCGTGCATTTTGCGGGAGCAAAGGCAAAGTCATCAAGTATATTTATGAAGCTTCAGTTATATACGTATCAATGTGAATTTGAAAGTGATTTTAAAATAGCTATTGCATTATTAATTTTGTTCAATTTTGATGTAATTCGTGGGTTAATTGATGTCATCTTCGTCGTAATTATACTCAGTCTGAAATTCTGCAATAAAGCAGAATTTGGAAAGGTCTGATAATACGCAACTTTACCCTTATATAGCAGAGAGGCTGTTTCCGGTAGACCCGCATGTAGATGTGATAATAAAAGAGTGATGCAGGTTAAAGAGTAAATAAGTAAAATTGACACGCTAAATTATTATGTAAATAAAATTACAATAAATATATAAATAAATAAAATAAAATAAAACCAAAGGATATACTTGAAAACAAAATATAACATGAAGGTAAATAATAATAATAGTAATAATAATAATAAAGTACATAGTAGTTGATATAAGGTTAGAAAAAAAGATATTAAAAAATAATTCGACAAATATACTTGATAAGCTGTAAAATTCGGCTTATATCTGGTATGTTACAAATGTCTGCTCACTATTACTAGAGTCGTGCCTGTCAACCTTACAACTCTGTATCATTCTAATTTTATCATGAGGTATCAATATTCAAAGACAACAAGATAGATACACAAAGAACACTATATTATATGTTGAGAGTGTGAAGTTAAAAGTTCGTAAGATTTCATGTCGGAGCAAAGAAAGAAGACTCGTAGGAACATTATACTTGAAATTGTAGAGAGCCTCAGAAGAAGAAGAAGAAGTTCAATAAGAGATCCATAAGAGAAGAGATAGGTTTATTTATACACAAGAGAATAATAGGTTTATTTATATACAAGAGGATATCCACAAAACCAATCACCTTATTGTGCGGGCTAGTTAGTAATCTTCCTAGAGAGTTAGTACTACTAGAGACCTCCAAAATACTAGAAGACCAAAGATTTACATGTATAGAGAGCCATGAAATTCCTGTAAAGATCTTAACTTTATGTTCTCTTTTCCTTATTTAGGGCCATGATGATGCTATTTCATCTTAATATAACTCTTTAACTCTTGTATCTCGCCGTGCACGCGCATGTACGAACATAGACTTGAGATAAGAACTTGAATAGGTAGGAGAATAGAGACAAGGAGACCTAAAGGCTTACTTCGATGATGTTGGAAGGAAGAGATCTCAGTCGATTAAAGACAGATGGACGTACCTGGAGCTAGCATACTTTAAGAGCTTGCCTGTAGCAGAGAAAATTATGAGAGCAACCTCTGCATGACAGAGTACAGAGAGCTCTTCAGCTTTCTTGAACAGTCCCCGCCTCCTCTTAGAGAACATCACTTGTCTCACAGATAATAATCTTAAATCTAAATGAACTTAAAAACACACGGAGTTGACCAGAAAATGCATATAACTTTTAGGAGTAAGCACAAATAAACACGTGGGTTAATTGAAGTAAATGTATTAATTTCAAAGTTATCGTCCCAATTTCCAGATAAATGCACATATCAAAGTTGTCCCGTATAGCTCCTTTTTCTTTTTGTAAAACCGATAATGAAATCCTATGAGACGGATGAATTATCAATATTACGGGAAGGGATATTCTTCCTAATTCCACACAAACTAATTGCCCCACAATTTGCACCAGAAATTCGAACTATAAAAAGTCCATGGTTTCAATTATAAGGTTTCGGCATTGGGGAAAATAAACAGCTTAGCGAGGTCTACTTACTGCAATTTACCTCCTCGTTTTTCCATGATTGTTGTTATCGTTGAATCTTGGGATAGTGTTTAGTGTTTACCCTCAATGGCTCTAAAAGACTACAAGAAACTCACAATCGTTTTTGCCTGAATTTGCTCTAGCGGACCATGAGAGGCTATGGGCCTATCTTCGATATCCTAGCTAATTTATGAATAACTAACGGTCTTGGCTTCTAGGTTTCGGCCTTAGAATAAGAGTAGGGTTTGTTATTACCATTGGAGTGGAATAACAAGACGCAGATCCATATGATTTATTGATTTTCGTCTTCCATTGCTCGCCACTTCCTGCTTCCACTCCTCATCACTCTTTGATCATTGAGATTGCCCTCGGCCTTCATTCGCCCATCATAAATCCCAAGCCCAATCTCCAAGAGATCATCATTTGTTCATCTTCTAAGTAAAAGAAAACCAAATTTTAACTGATTCCGATCGAGTCCATGGGCCTTGTATTCAAAGAGGTTTTGATCCGAGTTCAAAACAGGTAATAAGGGAAAATGCAAGTATTGGATCAAGGCATTAAATGCCTTGGAAAATGCAAAAGAAATCTTATGCGATTAATAAGGGAAGTAACCATGTAAGAAGCTTAATGGCCGAATCCTATAGCTTAAAAAATAGTGATATTGTGTTTGATACACTTATATGGTGGTTTATACATATGAGATACATGTTTGAGTAGTAATACGTGATATATTGTATGTATAAAGGCTCAAGAGTTATTGATCAAGGAAATCGTAATGAGGGTTATTGAAGTCAAGGGAGTATATTTTTTGAGGTGAGTTAGGGAAACCATATCTCTCAAATGAGATTAGGACATCCTAAGACATGCATGATGACTTGTATGTGAATTTTGAACTTAGGTAATGCGTAGTAGAATTTAACCTTAAATGAACAACTTTGCACTTGGAATGCAACTGATGAATTTCATTGCATGAAATAATGTGTTAAAACTTACATATATATAACTGAGTCATGTATGCTACGTGTATGTGTTCTCTTTTGTCTTAGAATCATGGTAAGGTTTCATTTTATAGGTTGGACCAATAAATAAAGGCATGGTGCCTTACTTGATTTTAATATTTAATATTTGTATATGATTTTTGTGATTGGTGAGATAACGATTGGTTAATCATGTGCTAGGCACAACAGATTAAGCGACTCCTGTACTTTTGACGCTGATACATAAAAGTCAAGTCCTCATATCAATACCATTCTATGAGACTTGTGGGTGATTGCACACTTAGGGGTCTGGTCACCGACAAGATCATTACCTAAGGTCATGACGCTTTTGTCGACTGTGGTCTGGACTCACCACAGATAAAAGTTGAGTCAATACTGGGAATCGATGGGTGTGGACACTAGTTTGGTCGACTACTAGCGACACATATAACTATTGGGCCTATTACGAGGTTTGGCTTCCCGATGAGATTTGATTTATATACGTGATTATTTTTCGACTCTTACGTACTGGAACTAGAACTTTTTTTATTCTTGTGTACTGGAACTGGAACCTATGTTCACCAGATGAGTGATTAATAGGCTAAACCTGTATGGTTCCTAACTGGTATGTATTGAGTCATAGCCTAGGCCTATGTGTTTCTATTTCGTGTATCTTCATTTCATGAGTGGTTATGTACATGCTAGATGTGTGAAAAACCCATCCTCAGGTTATCTTGACTGTCTTGGTATGTATTGGGTTTTGTTTAGGATATATGTTTTTCCTACTCACAGAGTACATAGCGTACTCACCCCCTCCGTTTTCCAACCGTGTAGGTTAATTTGGTGAACTTGAAGCTCTGAATGGATCATGCGGTCTTTTGACATTTTCGGGGCATTACCGCACATGGGCAGTCTCTGTTTTTTTCTTTTGTTATTTAGTGACTTATAAGGATGTAGACATGTTTAATGATTGTGTAAATTAACGCTTGACTGCCTTATGATTTGTAAATGATATTATGTATGAAACATTTGTATTGTTGTTGATATTGCTGTTAAGTGGACTTAAAAGTCCATAAGTTGTGGTTGAGTTTTAATGCGAATATAGAAGTGCGTTTTAAATTAATCTACAGGTGTTGGAATTAAGTTTTGAGATTTTCAAAATACAATCGTTATGCTGCCCGATTTTTATTTCCTTATTTTTTCTAAAAGAATGTACAGTTAGCCTTGCATAGTCGGGTTAACTGGTACCGTGATGTATCCTTAGCTCGGGTATGGGGCGGTTGTTATATGTCTGATATAGTTCCAGGTCGTGACATGTTGACTGTGAAAGACCTAGCAACTTCTTTGATCTTTCTCTATAGATCTTTATTCCCAATATATAAGTTGCTTTTCTGGGATATTTCATGGAAAAATTATGGGACAACCAAATTTTAACTGATTACAAACTTGAAACATCATTTCTTATTAGTAATATGTCATTCATATATAATACAAAGAATATGATAGCACTCCCACTAACCTTCTTGTACACACAAGGTTCATCAGGATTTTGTGAGAAACTAAACTCTTTGATTGTTTCATCAAATCAGATGTTCCAACTCTTAGATGCTTGCTTCAATCCATAAATAGATTTCCGAAGCTTGCTTACCTTTCTACCATCTTTGGATACAAAGCCCTCAGGTTGTATCATATATACATCCTCAATTAGGTTTCCATTCAGAAAAGCCATCTTCACATCCATTTGTCATATTTCATAATTATAATGAGCAACAATGGTTAGGAGTATTCTAATGGATTTAAGCATGGCTATGAGGCTAAATGTCTCGTCATAGTCAACTCATTGTCTTTTACGATAACCTTTAATGACTAGCCTCGCTTTATAGGTAATTACATTACCTTTCATGTCTATTTTCTTCTTGAAAATCCACTTACACCCTGTGGGTTTTAACCCTTCAGGTGGGTCAAACAAAGTTCATACTTGGTTTGCATACATGAAATCCATCTCAGACTTTATGACTTGAAGCCATTTTTCATATTCTGAACTCTTCAGAGCCTCTTCATAGGTTATAGGCTCATTGTCTTCTATAAGCAATATGTTATTGTGTTCGCTTACGAGAAATCCATATCTCTCTGAAACATTGTGTATCATATTTGACCTACGAACATTTTGTGTGTCAGAAGGTTCAATTGTTGTTTCATCTTTGTGATCAACAGTTTCGGGTTCAGGTAATTGATTTGCGGCTATTTGAGCGTCATGAACTTCATCAAGTTCAACTTTGCTCTACTGTCTTTTCTTAGAAGAAACTCTTTCTTTAAAAAGACAGCATGCTTTGAGACAAACACCTTTTGCTCTAAAGCATTATAGAACTTATATCTAATTGTTTCCTTAGGATATCTATAAACAAACATTTATCACATTTCGCTTCAAGCTTGTCTGATTGATTCCGCTTCACATAAGTCGGACAATCCTAGACTTTCATATGAGAAAGATAGGGCCTTTTGTTAGTCCATATCTCATATGGAGTAACATCAACTACCTTTGAAGGGACTCTATTTGTCTCATAAATAGCAGTCTCGAGTGTATAACCCTAAAAGGACTTCGGTAGATCTGCCAAGCCCATCATTGACCTTACCATGTCTAACAAGGTTCGATTTCTTCTTTTAACCACGTCATTATGTTGTGGTGTGTAAGGTGGAGTCCACTGAAATACTATCCCATTATCTCCGAGATAGGTGAGAAATTCCTCGTTTAAGTATTTACCACCTCGACCTGATCGAAATGCCTTAATACTTTTACCGAGTTGTTTCTCTACTTCATGTCTAAATTGTTTGAACATTTCAAACGCTTCGGACTTATATCTCATTAGATACACATACCTATATCGTGAATAATAATCGATAAAAGTAATGAAGTACATAAAACTACTTCTGGCATGAATGAACATCGGACCACATACATCAAAATGTGTTAGGTCTAATAACCCATTCATTCATTCACTCTTTCCTTTAAAAGGTAATTTAGTAATCTTGCCTAACAAGCAAGATTCACATGTGTCTTATGATTCATAATCAAATGACCCTAAGCTACCTTTCTTGTTGGACCCCGATTTGTTTAAGGATTTATTTTATTATTTTTATTGTGATTAGGCTTTAATTATAATTTTTGGGG
>JANQBM010000008.1:1734342-1745142 GCA_025594535.1 Erythroxylum domingense | reverse complement strand
TTATATCATGGACTTCATTAATTCGATTTAAGATCAATATCAATTCATATATAAACGAATATCAAATTAATGAAAAAATGTCTTTCGCTTTATTAATCAAAATAAAGTTTGTGCAAAAATGCTAAAGGTGATTACCTTTGGAGCACTACTCTAACAAAATTCAAACTATAAAAAGTCTCTAGGGTTTCGACACTGGGGAGAATAAACAGCTTAACGAGGTTTACTTACTGCAATTTACCTCCTTGTTTTGCCATGATTGTTGTTATCGTTGAATCTTGGGATAGTGTTTACACCAAATGGCTCTAAAAGACTACTAGAAACCCACGATCGTGTTTGCCCCAATTTGCTTTAGCGGACTATAAAAGGCTATAGGCCTATCTCCGATATCCTAGCTAATTTATGAATAACTAAAGGTCTCAGCTTCTAGGGTTCTGGTCTGAAAATAAGAGAAGGGTTTGTTATTACCGCTGGAGTGGAATAACAGGACGTAGATCCATATGATTTATTGATTTTCGGCTTCCGTTGCTTGCCATTTCCCGCTTCCACTCCTCATCACTCTTTGATCATTGAGATTGCCCCCGGCCTTCATTCGCCCATCATAAATCCCAGGCCTAATCCCCAAGAGATCGTCTTTAGTTCATCTTCTAAGTAAAAGAAAACCAAATCTTAACTGAATCCAGCCGAATCCATGGACCTTGTATTTAGAGAAGTTTTGATCCGAGTTCAAAATAAGCAATAACTTCTCATTTTAAACTATTCGTTATGAAACGTAATATAGTTTAATATTAGTTGAATCTTTTAAACTTTAAATATATTCTTTTATTATTTAATTTTTAGTCTAATTTTAAAAATGTTGATTAAATTTCAATTTTTGTTGTCACCTCCGATGCATTCCATAGCTAGCTGTTTAAACATAGAACGGTTCGGATTAAGAGGACAAAAGGAATAGTAAGGTAAGGGTGTCTTCCCAAAGACTAGGGAACAGAAAGGAAACCTTTTATAAAACCGAAGTCTAGGCCGACTCATTTGTTCTTTCTCTCTCTTTTTTTTTTCCCCTCGAAAATTAGTCTTCGGTTGGGTGTAAGATAAATAAGCAGATAAAATGAAAATCAGAAAAGGCTAAAAACAAAATGAGTAAAAGTGGAGATTGGCGATGTTCCCAAGCTTTTTCACAACCCACTTTTCTTATTAGCCTTCTGTTCTTGTATTTTACTTGCAGGTCGTCTCACGAATCGGCCCTGAAAGAAACATGACACCGAAGAAAAAACACAATACAATATTGTTATAACTTATAAGAACACATTATCAAAATGCAAAGTATTGTTCCTATGGAAATCATATATTATTAAAACCGAGGCCTAGCGTGCTTTGGGTGTTTCGTTAATTTGTATGGAAATAAAAAAATAGGTAAAAAATGAAAAAAGATACTTATTAATATGTAATAATTAAATTGATAATATTTTTATATCATTTTTAAGTAATATTCCGTAACTCTCAATATAGTAAATAATAGAAATATATATGGCTTCTATTTTTCACTATATTTATTATAATTTTTATTAACATTCTCTTAAATAAACTAAACACAGCATTAATCGAGATATTAATTCTTATGATTATTGTTTTCACTTATATTTTTAACATATGCAAAAATATTTTAAAATTTATAATTTAATAACTAATAAAACTTGTTTAATAATATCAAAATTTTAATTTAATAATATAGTATATTTCAATTTAATATCTAACTTTTAAAAGTTTTAAATTTAAAGATTAATTTTTTTAAATTTGCATAAATCAGGCCAAAAGATTATTTTAATTGATTTATATAAAAAATAATATTTTGAACTTATTTATGTAAATTTTAAATTATCATTAGTAAATTAATTTTTTAAAAAAATTAAACTGAATTAAAAAAATTCAAAACATTACACTTTCAAATTTCTCTTCTTTTTTGGGTTAAATATGCGCGAGATTTCGAAAGAAAGAAAGAAAGAGTAACAAGAAAATGGTGTACCTTCATTCTGGGCCGTTGATCAGCGTTGACCTTCCTGACCTGGTACCTGATCTTCTTCGAGAAGAGGCGGGTACGCCGCTTTTCCTTGTACCGTAACACGCTAGCTTCTCGCACTCCATTCTCTGAGAATAGATCAATCTGTGCTAGTCTGGCCTGCGCACCACCATAGAAATGCAATAAATTTTTAAAAACTTATTATTACATATTTCCACATTTTTAAAAACTTATTTTAACAGTCGAAATGTACAAAAAAGTTATGTATAAAATTCACTAATAAACTAGAAGTAAAGATTTATTGGATATTTAATATAAAATTGGATTTGATAGTTTCAAAATTGATATTTCTTAACAAAGAAAAACGTATAAATATATATGCATAAGGTACTAATAATAGTAATATTATAATATCACAATAAAAATTTTAAAAAATCAATTGGGCCCACCAATGAACAACAAAAGCTGAAAAGTGAAAAGTGAAAAGTCGAGTTCCTTCCTTTTTTTTATTTTTTATACCAAATCTAGTGATAAATAATGAAACCAACAAAATATTAGTGAAATTAAAATATACTTCCTTTATCAAAAGTTAATTTTGTTATGGACCCCAAAAAAAAGGCGCGTAGCAGTGACACGCCAGAAGTACTTTGTACCATGTATACTGTAAAAAGCGTATTTATTTCCCGGCAAGGGACGAGAGACATACGGAGGCATCGCTGCCGTCGCCATCGTCGGAAAATGGGAAACCTCGGTCGGACCAAGCATTTAAAACGTCGTTGTAGTCTAGTTTCAACAGTAACCCAGAATTCAGAGGTTGCGGAGTTGTATTCACGTTCCCCAATTCCGAGTTCAACTCGACCGCTGGTTTCTCAATTTTCTTCTTCTTTTTCTCGTTGGAATTCGATTTTGGCTTTGGCTTCGGCTTCGGCTTCGGCTTCGTTTTCGACTTCAATTCCGACTCCTGATTCAAGTCCGATTTAAAATCCTTGCTGTTTAATCTGGGAGAGATTTGAAGCATGTCAACAATCGGAAAATTCCACCAGTTCGCATCTTCAGTGTTTCTAAAAGCTCTCATACCACCAGGTCCAAGTCCAAGTTGGAACCTTCCATCAATGCTTAGTCCCATTGCATAAGGGAAGCTATTCATCTGGCCTCCAATGTCGATGGCTTCGTTAAAAACACTTAGGTTCCCCATTATACTATCAACACCCTCTTCGATTTCTTCGTCGAGAATTGACTCTGCGTCGAGACTTTCCTCGTACCCATCAAACAATTCCATGGAGTTACCTTGCGAGTCAAATTCCCCAGTACTTGTCTGGCAAGGTTTGTCATAGAAACTACTTAAAGTTGCAATCTTTGGCTCGTTTGAGAAACTGGGTTTTTGTCGAATTGGTTGGTGGATTGGGAAACCGGAGTTGTCGAATACCCGAAAAGGCAAAAGCAATTCCGAGGACTCGTCGAGAAGGAAAGTGTCTTGGGTTTTGGTGAAATAGCGATGATTGGTTAGATGTTTGGTGGAGAATATGTTGGGGTAGGCTGTGGAGAGCAGGGCAGCTGCTTCGTTGTAGGTCTGGTTGGGGCGTTTTCGAGGAGTTCGAGGTTTTCTGGTGGAGATTGCTAATGGGGAATTGCTGGATTCAGAGATAGTTGAAGATGGGGACGACGAATGTGATGTCCAAGTTGAGGTAGAAGGGGATTTTACTATGTCTAAATCTAGTCTGTAGGTTCTGCCACCTCCACTTAAACATGAAGAAGACATTGCAGATTGTGATGGTGGCAGGAAAAGAAGAACTGAAAATTCTGGGGATTTAAAGTTCTATAACCAGGAATTCAGACAAAAGAACATCTAGAAATGATGATAGTCGATGGATAATAAGAGTACAATTTGAGGGGTTTAGCACCTTGGAGCGAGGCTGAGTTCAAGAGAGCAGAGGAAGTTTCAAAAGATGTAGAAACAATAATCCAAGTTATGAAATTAAAAGAGAACCTGAACTTTAAGAGAAACCCCTCTTCCGAAGTGACCTGAAAGTTGGAGAATCAGTTGAGAAAGGAGGAGAGTGCGGAGTACTCTGACTAAGCTTAAACACTTCACTCTTGGCAGTGAATTTAAGGAGGCACAGAAAGTAGCAAAAACCCTAAACCCTGAAAAGTACAACCCACAAAAGTTCCATCCCAAAATATAAGAAAAAGGGAAGAAAAGTCCAAGAATTGCTAATATTTTAGAAAAGAGGGAAAAAAACTATAAACTCAGAAAAGTTCACGAAACAAAACAGATATCTTTTTCCCCCAGGAGCTCTTTTTTTCAGGCGAATCCTCTCGAAAAATCCTTCACGAACCTAACTTCTTCCACAAAGAAAGAAACTTGAATCATATATAGTTCCAAGACCTTGGAAAAACCCATCACTACACAACTAATAACAGAAATGAAAGCTATCCAGTGATAGATAAGCAGGGACTAAGAGTTATTACCCTCCTGAACCTGAAGAGTTCGGGAGAAGAGAGAGGAAGAAGAGAGTAAAACTAAAGAGGAGCAAGCAAACACTTGTGGGCACGGCACCGGCCATATAAGTCACGGGTAGACGGAGATAAAAAGAAAAGATCCGTTCGAGTTCGATAGATATAAAAGCAGAGAGACCCAGTCCGACAAAAGTACAAACAATCCCTGTTAGCGCAGAATGAAAAGTTAAAAGAGATGACAACAAATCAGAGGAAGAGACAATAGTTGCTCGCTGTAGTTCTTGTACGTAGGACCACACACTCCTTCCTGTAGTCTCTTTTTTTTTATTATATTAGATATTCTGATTTAGTCGAACTAATTTTAAATTTTTAAGACCTCATCTTAAAAATTTTAGAGGATATAAATCTGAAACTCTAAGATTTTTCAAGTTCTTACGTAACATGTAGTCTGGTCTTGTTCGTTGGCCCTTCAATTATTTCATCATGCTCATTTCCATGATTGACCCTCCGAGCTCTGTTCTATAGATATCTCTGCCTTACTAAATGATTTTTCCTCTTTTATAACATGCCAAAGTTCATCTGCATTTTCACGCATTATGTTAAACATTACAAAACAAACTATCTTGTTTTACTGTCAAGATTAAGGTTTTTTCATTCATTTTGCGAAAGTATGCTGCTTATTGGCATTGATAATAGGGGTTAATTACACTTAATCTTTTATTATTTACTTATTATATAAGTTTTTATTATTTTTTAATTTTTTTCAATTAACTGAATATTAAAACTTATGAATCTTAATTGCCAGTATATAAACAATTCCATTATGAATATTTGTCAAAATGTGAGTATTAAATATATATATTTACAAAGAGTGTTTCGTATTTATTCTTTAAAAAGTTAATTTTTATAAATATTTCGTATAATATAATATTAAAAAATATCCTCATAATTGTGTTAATTGTCACTTATATAAAAAATCTAACAAAAATAAAATAAAATTTTGTACCATAGATCTCTTAAATCGAAACAGAGGGCTAAATCGGTCAAATAAGAAATCTAACGACAATCAGGGCTCGCATGGACAGCGCTGATTGTATTATCTCTAGTATCTACCACCCATTACCCCCTACAAAGTTTCAGATATTTGATATTTCTCTTATCTGATGACACGGCAGTATCTCATTGGTTAGGTTGGATTTTGTGGGGCTAGTTTGGGATGTACTTTATTGGTTGGAGGGCTATCACGTGTATCTATGCATAGCCGTTAGAGAAAAGAGGGCTTTTGGATCTCACAGAAGGCCAAATCATTGAAGCTTCTTTTGATTTTTATTTATTTTTTGGTGTCTAATCTTGTGGCAGATGCCTATCATACGTTGGGCTTATTACGTTCAATGGCTTATGATTACAAAATCTATCCATTTTTAGACTAATTGCACAATCATCCTTCCATTCTTTAAAGTTTTTGGTTGTTCTCCCATAATTGGAATAATGGAAGATAATACAAATACATAACTTGTTCCAATTATTGTATTGAGTAGAATAAAATTTTCCAAGATGATTATTGATGGTGATTTTGTTGGAAATTATCTAAATATGTTATTTAATTTTAAACTGTTAATATGCTATATGATTAATTTGAAATATGTAATTGTTACTAATGATTACCTATAAGATAATAATTACTAAGATTGGAAAACATAACCAAAAAAATAGTAATTATTGGAATTGAAAAAAAGGTTTGAGTCTAGTCATATCTAAATTGAAATCGATAAAAAAATTAATTTAATCAAAGGAAAATTCAAACTTAAATAAACTAATTTTGAATTAAAATTTAACTTTAATTCTAATTTTAAAAATTCTCAAATTGATTAAATTTTAAATAAAATTCAAATTTATATCGTTTTTAATTCAAATTTAATTAAACTCTAAGACTATTTAAATTTATTAGCAACATTTAAACAAAATCTATATTATGTACACAATTTATACTTTTATCCTCGAATTTGTTATGTATGCCAATGACAATGCCACGTTAACATTGCAGCCAGTAATTTTTATTTGTTTATCCTGTTTTAAATAATAAAATCTCGTTGCCTATGCCTGTTTGGACATCAGGAGTCCACGGTTTCCCTTTCTAGGTCTATTTCCAAAAAATATCTAAAAATATCTCATACATCGTCAACTTTAATATCTACAAGTTTTTAATACAATTATGAATTATGAGAACAACCAGAGCAACTGAAAATATTTTTTTCTCCTTCTTTCCATAATTTTTGCACTTGTTTTTTATGACATAAAAAGATTTTTTTAAGAAAATACTTGCTGTTTACGATTAGTAAAATTACTCTTTTATAATTAAAGGCCACGGTTTAAGTCACGAAAAAAAATTAACGCAAAAAGAAAGTTGGATACAATTAATTACCTTCACCTGAAATTGCCTTTTTTTTTACTTCTTGTGATTAATTTAGAATTTGTGACCTAAAAATCAGGGTTTAGTTACATGATTGGTAATGGTCATTCTTGCCCTTTATAATTTAGATTCAACTTAACTTTTTTAGTTTGTGAACCTTATAAAACTCAACAAAATGTTAATTAAAATAAAGTTATATTAATTACAAGATTCTTTAATTATTGAATAAAAAAATAATTTAGATTTAAGTCTATAAAATTCAAAATTTTGAGTGATTACAACTATAAGTAAGAACTCAACCAAAAATGTAAAACCTATCACTTACACAATTTAAATTCCAAAAAAATTAACTGATTATTTGAAAATTGAGATAAGAATAGGCAATTTTATTATATCTAAGATGGAGGACCCAAATGGGGAAGTCCGAAACTTGAAGGGTCAGAGATGCGCATGGCCACAAAAACCAAGTCGACAGGACGTTATCCCTGGTGAGGATGGGTGGAGTTTTCATGGCCTTTGAAATTGGATAACCAGTGTCAGAAAAAAGTAGTGGCTTCTGGTTCTGGGACTAGAAATTTCACGACACATGTGACTTAAGTTCTTGTTTTCCTTCGGTATTTTCTTCTCTTCTACGTAATCACCGATGAAAATATCATGAGATCCAAAAAATATCAGCGAACGGAGGAAGTTTAAGCTTATCTTTTTTCCACGTTTTCGAAGGGGGGAATAATGAGAAATGGTAATGTATCAAGTTTGATGTTCATTATTAGCCACTCGAGTCAGTCCTAATCTTCTAAGTCATATTAAAATAATATGATTTTAATAAAATTAATTAAAACGATATTATTTAATTTTAAAATAATCAATTTTTTCAATTTTAAATAAACCCTCATCCTGAATCCAAATATGGTTGAGTTGACCAATATTGTTACCCTGAAAAATAACACTGTATTAGTAAAAATGGAATAGTTTAAAATTGTTAAGTAATATTTTAAAATTTAAATTAGAAGTTAAACCAATAAAATAAAAGATTTAAAGGCTAAAAGGTTAAAATGATATTAAATAGTTGTAAAATTATAATTTAAAAAGAAAATTGATCTAACTTATTTGAAAAAGATAAAATTTAACTAAAAAGGGAATTATTAAAATGAAAAATAATTTGTTAATTTTAGTTTATTAATATTAATTAATTTACAAAAAGTAATCAATTAATTAATTTACAAAAATTAATTATTAAAATGAATTAATCATAAAATTGAAAATTAAATTAAGTAATTAATAAGTAAAATTTTTACAATTTCAAAATTTTAATTATTGCTGATAAGACACACAACTACGTAACTTTATTACATTGGCAAGTTATTCAGTTAAATTTTATCGCTTTGGTGAGCGGTGATACCGTGATAGGGTTCAGACCACTTATAGGAACGTAGTAGAGTATCTGTACACGTGGTGACACGTCCTCTTAAAGGAACAAGTACGCGAATTAACCTTATCACAAACAGAACGCTGACTTTGTCCGTATTCCTTCCAATGTACGACTTTTACCAGAAAAGTACCGTTGGCAGATCATATTTGATATATATATATATATATATATTAAAACTATTTTAAATAAATGAATAGATAAATAATATTCTTATATTTAATAATATTTATAATTTTTTGTGTTTATACTTGTAATTAACAATTACCTTTTATTTTACATACGATGAAGTCACGTGATAGAATCACTTATGCGACTTCCCTCAATTCTTTCAAATTTATAAAATTATAAAACTTTTAAAAGATTTATTTTATTAATTGAACTATTTTTAAAAGTCATATTTTTATAGTAAAAAAAGTATTCGAAGAATTGTTATTGGTTAGTTATTGCTATAACATTCATTACTTTATGATAATTTTACTTTATCTTCTAAAATATTTTTAAAATTAGGCAAAGAATTAAACCCATAACAAGTTTAAGATTTAAATGTTTAACCAATGTTAGATTATCTTAAAATAAATTAAAATAAAAATTAAATAAAATTGAAAATTTTGAAATAAAACTGAAGAATGATGATATTCTTATCTAATAATAAAGTTGAAGTTTAACTTAGATAATTATTAAATAAAAATAATTGATTTTTTTTAGTTTATAAAAATTAATGATTAATAAATAAGCAAATCAATTTTATTAAAATAAAATAAATCAAAAATTATAAATTAAATTAAAAAATTAACCAGTTCAAAATATTTGCGATCAAACTAACCTAGATGGTTTGATGTTTCAGTCGTTATTTTTTATTTAACAAATAAGGAAGAATAAAATTAACTAGACACAAACAGTAGGTGGTAATCTTTGAGTATTATTCTTAGGCATTTCTACAATCAGAGGTGATACTGTGATTGCTACTGATGTTGTACAAATCTGTCGTTTTTGTCGTTTATCTCACGTCGCTTGCAAATTTTATTTGATTTCTTTGACAAACTTTTGCAAAGTAATATTGAAAAGTTATTTATTTGTTCAAAAAATCGAGAGAAAATAAAAATAAATTATTGATATAAGAGTGTGCTTGGTTCACTTAATAAAATAGGGTAAATTCTTAGTTTGTTATAAAAAATTTTTCCGTCCGTAACGTAGGAGAGAATAAACAGGAATTGCTAGATAAAAGACATCCAGCTATTTGAAATGGCGGGATGCACAACACCCTGTCATAGTGATTGGCGGGGTGGTTCATGTGGAGGCGACGTGGCCATCCCGCCATGCAAGATGGCGGGATGAGAACACGTGGATTCCACGTGACCATCCCGCTATCTTGCATGACGGGATGAGACGGGTTGGGGCTATCCCGCTATTCTTAATTTATTTGTGTGAACCCATACACAGTCCAATTTTTAACAAATATTCCTTTTATCTGGTAATAATAATTTGATTTTTGGCGGACACTAGGCTTATTAGTCCATAGGGACCCATTCTAAACTCCTTACTTTTCCTCTACCAATGCAGATAAGCTCCGAGATAGTGATAACATTCACGTCATCCAATGCATTTAACCACCTATCTCTTGTAGATACCTAATGCATGATGCAACATCAAAATCAACCCACTTGCATGTTGCAAATTTCTCATGTCCAGTTAATTTTTGTTCTTTTGGTAGATATCTTAATTACACACCATGAATATTGTGTCAACGTGAAGACCAATTGCAGCCAAACCAATCTTCGAAATTAGAACACTCAGAATTAGATAAACTTTATTTAACCGATATAAAACCCTTGAATGGAACGATAACTAACTTCGAAAGGATATAATAATTCCCGAATAGAACAATTACAACTCCAAGTAAAAGAAAGACATAAAGTCCTAAAGAACTATAATTGGCAAGAATATCAACAAGAAACTTAAAAAGATGGAGTTTTTGGAACTAGGTATTAGAGGAGAGACATAAAGTACACATCTTGAACCGAAAAAGTTAAGTTAGGTACCTTTTGAAAGGCTGCCCATCCCGCCATTCTCAATGGTGGGGTGGCCCCAACCCGTCTCATCCCGCCATGCAAGATGGCGGGATGGCCACGTCGCCTCCACATGAGCCACCCCACTAATCACTATACACCCCGCCATTTCAAACGGCGGGGTGTCCTATATTCAGCAACCCCTGTTTATTCTCTCCCACGTCACGAACAGAAATTTTTTTTATAACAAACTAAGAATTTACCCAATAAAATAATAATAAGAATTATAATAAATATAATGAAAATATAAATAAATAAAATATTACCGTAAAAAGATATAAAAATATTATTTATCCAATTATTATATATTATTCGAAAAAATGTCATTCCTCATTTATTCCTTTCTTTTCGTACCAATTAACAATTTACACAATTAAGTAATTTCTTTTACCTTTCATCATTTTCATGCTTGTTTAAGAATACATGG
>JANQBM010000008.1:1707107-1718844 GCA_025594535.1 Erythroxylum domingense | reverse complement strand
ATGGCTCTCAAAAGTTTTGTTGATTGTAGTGTTATGTTTGAAAATGATTATAAATAAAATGGGCCAATTTAGTTATCTACTTTCTGTACTTTATGTTTGTGGTTTCAAAAAAAAAAAAGAAGAGAGAGAGGGTTTTGCAAAAGAAATTGATTAAAATGTAATATGTTTCGTTTTCGGTTTAAGCTAATCGAAATTTTGATCTAAAACAAAATCTTGGCGATTCTTGTAAACAAAATGTTTCTAAATAAATGTGGCCCAAATTTTGTGATTATTAATTTGCGCTTATAAAAAAAATTTTATACCGACTTTTGATTGTTTACTGATATGGTACACCATCCTCGGGGGGCACGGACTCAGATATCACCGTCGATATCGGGTTCGGGTCCAGCGGGAGTGGGGTGTTACACACCTTTTACATTACTTGGTGGTGGAAGCTTCTCTACCACCTTTGTCTTTACTCTATCGACTTCGAACCCTTGATGTGAGATTTTGTGGCCTAGCACTATCCCTTCTTGTACCATGAAATGGCATTTTCCCCAATTCAGCACCAGATGTGATTCTTCACACCTTTAAAGAACTCTATCCAAATTAATTAAACACTTTTCAAAGGAGACTCCAAAGACTGAAAATTCGTCCATACTCGTCATCCTGTGACTGTTCTTGTAGAAATTACTTCTCCACTTTCGCTTTCTATCACCGTCATTTCTCCCTTTTTCGGTACACATTCCGCCAAGCTGACCCACTCACTATCAAAGATGGAATAAATTATCCCTGCATCAAGGAGTTTAATGATTTCCTTCTTGACTACTACCTTCATGTTAGGGTTCAACCTCCGTTGACGCTCCTGCATTGTTTTACAACCATCCTCTAAATTTATTCGGTGCATGTAAACATTCGGATTTATTCCTCGAATGTCAGCAATCTGCCATCCGATATCTTTCATCCGCTTCTTGATGACCTCCAACACTTTACTTTCCTATTTTTCACTCTATTAGTTAGAGATTATTATTAGTAAGGTTTTACCTTTACTAAGAAAGGTATACCTGAGGTGTGCAGGTAAAGGCTTAAGTCCTAATATCAAAGGCTTCTCTGAGGATGGTAGAGTGGGTGCTTCAGTCCGAACTAATTTGTCTTGATGCACTGGAACATCTGTTCCCTCTATCTCAACATCTTTTGTAGATTCAGGATTCTGGTGTTCATTGTCATCCTCTACTTCTAAAGACTTCACTTCTATAATGCAACTCTCAATTTGTTCTCGCAGTTGATGATCTAATATTTTGACCTTCATGTATGCACTGCTCGTTATTGGATTCTTTGAGGCCTTATTCATGTTGAATTCAACCTGATCTTCTCCTATTCGAAATGTAAATTTACCTTCGTAGACATTAATTATAGCCTTCCCCGTATTCATAAAAGGTCGACCCAAGATCAGTGAACAGTTCTTATCTTCTTCAAAATCCAGAACCACAAAATCTACTAGAATAATGAACTGATCCACTCGTATCAATACATCTTCCACTATTCTCAACGGTCTTTTAATGGACTGCTTTGCTAATTGAATTAACATAGAATTAGGCTTGACCTCTCCCAGTCCCAACTTCCTGAATATTGACAACGGCATAATATTGATGCTAGCTCCCAGATCGCACAAACACTTAGTGAATTCCATTTCATCAACCACACAAGGTATTGTGAAACTTCCTGGATCTTTCAATTTTGAAGGCATTTGACTGGTGACTATTGAACTGCAAGTGCCAATCAAAGCTATCGTCTGATTTTCCTCCCAAGTACCCATCTTAGATATTATATCCTTTAAAATTTTTGCGTATTTCGGCATATGTTCTAATGCCTCAATAAAGGAGAGATTTATCTGTAACGTCCTTAGCTTCTCAATGAACTTTGTAAATTGTTCATCTAACTTCTTCTTTTGCAATCGTTGAGGAAAAGGTACCTTGGGTTAATATGACGGAGGTGCAATATATGGAGGGTATTTGCTCATGTCCACTTCCTTCTCCTTTTCTTGATTCTTCTCTACTGGCTGAGTGGACTCCTCTCTTATCCTTGTGGGAGGTTCAATTTCCTTCCCACTCTGAAGTGTGATAGCCTTTAGCTGCTTCCTTGATTTTTGTCCTGAAGTGCTGGGAATATTTCCCAACTTTTGCATAGAAAAGGCATTTATCAATTGACTCAATTGGGCTTCTAAATTATGAATGGAAGATACATATCGCTTAGTGACTTACTCAAATTTATCTTCCAACTTCTTGTGTGCATCATCTAAAGTCCCAAGCTTATCTAAAATTTTGTCCAATTTTGAATTCATCGAGCTTGTTTTATCCTATTGAAAGCTCGATTATCCTTGGGGTCTGAACTGCCCTTCATTGTTGTTATTAGACCAGGAGAAGTTTAAGTGATTCTTCTACCCAGGGTTATAAGTGTTGGAGTAGGGATTATTACCCGCTCTACGTCCAAATTGGGCTCCCATGTAATGAACTTGCTCCGGGTTGTCTTCTCTTATCAAATAGTAGTCCACTGTATCATGATCCAACTGGCCACATAGCTCACACTTCAATTGCGCAGCCTTTACCGTAGCTAAGGATGACGCCTTCATATTATTGAGTTGTCGTGTCAACTTGTCGTTCTTATCTTGTATCTCCGTCATCTGATCGATAACAACAACTCCCTTCTTCTCCCTAAAGTTAGTAGGTTACCTACTACGTTCACTAGCCCATAAGCAGTTGTTGCTAGCCATCTCCTCTATTAATTCCTTTGCTTCATTGACCGTCTTTCTCATTAAAGATCCTCTCGACACCACATCGATGGTGCTCTAGTCTGTGGGTTTACTTCGTTATAAAATGTTTATAGCAGGAACTCCTTGGATAAATTGTGGTGTGGGCATATCCTCTGCAGGTCCTCGTAATGCTCCCACGCTTCATAAATAGACTCTCCATCACCTTATTGGAAGTTTGTAATTTCCTTTATAATTTTGGTGGTCTTTGTTAGTAGGAAGTATTTATCCAGGAAGGCATGCACTAGCTAGTCCCATGTCGTAATGTTAGCGGTGCTCAGTAAGTGATACCAAACCTTCACTCTATCCTTAAGCATAAAGGGAAACAACTAATTCTCACTGCATCTTCCGACATCTGATGATACCGAAAAATATCACAGATCTCGAGAAAAATCACGATGTGAGTGTTCGGGTCTTTATTTACAAGTCCATAGAATTGGACGTTCTGTTGAAGCATGTTTAGGAGGGCTGACTTAATTTCAGAGGAGACCGCCTGGACAAGCGATCTAGCCACTCCTTAGTTAGCAGGATTAAACCCTAGCCTCATAAAATCCATAAGGGTCCTCTGTTGTTGCCTACCAGGGTTGACTTCTTGATCCATGTTTCTTTGGAACTCCTCGGCCATTTGCGCTTTCTCAAACTCTCCTTCTTCTTTTTGCTGAACTTTCCTAAGGGCCGTTCTAAACGTGTTATGTCTAAATCTAAAGTCTCCGCTGCACGACTCGAATCCCTCGTAACTCTTGTGTTTATGCAAGAGCATGATTCCTAAGTAAAACTAACCAAAAACTAAAACAAAAATTAAAGACTATCCTAATGCCTTAAACTCTAGAACTCAATTGCCTTCCCCGACAACGATGCCAAAAACTTGTTTGCCTGAGATTACACACGCTAATTTTTGTTATTTATAACCTCGGTAAATTCCACAAGCGCACGAGTTATTTGCATAGTACCTAAGATGTCGATCCCACAAGGAAGGAAACTAGTCCTAAAGTCTAACGGCAGCTAAGCTCGCAATACCTAATTAAACAACTACTACAAAAATTAAAATTAATCAATAATCAAATATGAGAAATTAAAACACCAACAGAATGAACAAAAGCCAACTCACACAAATAATCCGAATTTCAACTTAGAAGTGATCAATTGAGAGAAAGGGGGAATTTATTCGAAATTAAAGAAAATCTATCCAATTATGAAATTTTCGACTTAACGGACCTAGACGAGCCTAGGGTGAATTACTCTCTCTCGAGTTATAATTCTTAACCCTAATTAATAATCCCTAATTCAAATTATGGAAATTGCGATTTCTCAATCTGTAATTGGTCTAAAACCTAAATTAGTTCTAACGTTATCCTACTAACCTATCGGGATTCTATGCTAGATCTCTCGTTACACGACTCTACTGGTTTGATTCAATTCTCTACCTATCAATTTAACTAATTCTCGTTAACCTAAATCGATGATTTTCACTGGCTCACCCTCTCAGTTTATTGCCAAGTTATGAAGAATCAAATTGAATCAAAATTGAATCGAATAAAACACAATCAAATCAATTTTATTAATCTCAAGAATAAAAACTCGAAGGTGAGTTTAGACAGAAAAATGAACACTCAACAACAATATTTCTAATCAATCTCCAAATTTGATACATCAATGAAATTGAAATAAAAGCTAAAAAATACTGTTGAAATGGATCTCGGAGGTCGTGATTGCGGGAAATCACCTATTCGGGAAGTACGTCACATCAAACATGTCTCTGTGCCTCTCTTCCTTCGTCTCCTTCCTCGATTGCCTAATCTCTATCTAGGTCTCTCTCAAATTTTCGACAAAATCTCTCTTTTACGTCACTTGGTAAGTACGGTAAATGCAGAGGGGGAGGTTGTCCATACAAAATTTCGTAAGTAATGTTCCTAATAGAAGTGTGGAAGTTGGTGTTATACCACCACTCGACCAGAGAAAACCATTTGGACTAAGTTTTCGGTTTCTCGTTACACATACAACATAAATAGGTTTCAAGGCATTTGTTGACAATTTTCGTTTGACCATAAGACTATGGATGATAAGTTGAGGACAGATTTAGAGAAACACCTTAAAGAGTGAATAATTCCGACCAAAAAGAACTCAAGAAGATAGGATCTCTGTCACTGGTAATTGATTCCGTCTAACCATGAAGTTTAAAGATAGAATCCAAAAATGTTTTAGCCACATCAAGTGTAGTATAAGGGTGGGAGAGAGCTATTAAATGTGCAGACTTGCTAAGCTTATCGACGACTACGAAAATCACCTGCTTACCATTTGAATTTGGTAATCCCTCTATAAAGTCCATGCTAATATCAGCCCATACGCATTTGGGAGTTAGCAGAGGTTGCAATAAACCAGGGGAAGCAACTAAATCAGGTTTACTCTGATAGCAAATAGTACAATTTCTATTGTAATTAGAAGTTTTTGCAGCAAAACCAAATAATGATTTCAGTCATGCCACAGTAGCATCTCGTCCTGAATGACCTCCTAATTCTGAATCATGCATCCATTTTAATAGTTGAAGTTTCAGATCATTAATAGCTCCAACCACTAATTTCCCTTTCCTACGCAATTCCCCTCTAATCCAAGTAAATTTTGGGTGGCTATGAGGGTTTCATTAAAGATCAGCAATCAACTTAACTACCTTCGGATCGGCTTGCCAGGATTTGGTTATTTCTGTAAACAAATCCACATCATCAACTTGCAACATGATAACCAAAAATTCACTACCAGGCTTCCGTAATAGGGCATCCACTACTACATTGTGCTCCCCTTCTTTCTAATGTATTTCAAAATCAAATCTCATCAACTTAGCCACCTAAGCTTGCTGAAACGGATTGTTTAACCTTGATCCATAATATGCTTAACACTCTTTTGATCAATTTGATGATAAAATGGTTGTGGGAGAGGTAAGCACCCCATTTCTGAACTGCATGAAGAACTACCAATAATTCCCTTTCATAATCTAGAAGAGCTTGATGCTTTGGTCCTAAAGCTTTGCTGATGAAGGCTATTGGATGATTGTCTTGCATCAAGACAACTCCTATACCACAACCTAATGCATCTGTTTCAACCACAAATGGTTTGTGGAAATCTGGGAGGGTTAAAACTGGAGCTGTAATGAGGGCTTCTTTCAGTTGATGAAAAGTTTTATGAGCAGCGGAGGACCAGTGAAACCCATCCTTATTCAACATATCAATGAGGGGTTTGGCTATTATACCAAAATTACGAACAAACTTTTTGTAATAACCTACAAATCTAAAGAAACTACGTATATCGCGAACGTTAGAAGGACTAGGCCAATTGGACATTGTTTGTAATTTTCCTGGTACAGTAGCCACAACATTGTTAAAAATCATATGGCCTAAATATTCATTTTTTGGGTCAGCAAAACAACATTTGGACTTCTTAAGAAACAGTGTTTTGTCGTAGGAGGTTAAAAACAAGTCTAAGATATTGTAGGTGAATGTCTAAGTCTTACTATAAATGAGAATGTCATCAAAAATAATTATGACAAATTTTCGTAAATATGGCTGGAAAATGGCATTCATAAGAGATTGAAAAGAAGCAGGAGCATTAGTGAGACCAAAGGGCATTAACAAGTACTCAAAATGTCCAAAATGAGTTTGGAAGGCAGTCTTATGCTCCTCCCTTGATTGCTACCGGAGTTGATGATAACCAACCCGTAAATCCAATTTAGAATAAATTGTTGACCCTCCAAGCTCATCTAAAAGATCATCAATGAGTGGAATAGGGAACCTATCTTTAATGGTCATCTTGTTTAATCTACAAAAATCAACACACAACCGCCAAATTCCATCTTTCTTTCTAACCAACATTACTGGAGAAGCATATGTATTGTTACTATGCCGTATTATTCCCTGGTTAAGCATTTCCTGCATTAATGCATCAATAACATCCTTTTGCAGCAAGGAATAAAGATAAGGCCTTTGATTAATAGGAATTGCTCCCTCTTATAGTAGAATACAATGATCAAAACCTTCACGTACTGGTGGTAACCCTTTTGGATCATTAAAAATATCATCAAATTCTGCTAACAGCTCCTCTAATTTATCACAAATTTCAGCAGGGCAATCAATATCAAAACTCAAACCATACAAATATGTTACTACTTCCTCTTCTACATTACTAACCTGTAAGAAACACAATTGCCCACCTTCTTCAACAACATCACTAAACGAATCATTACCAACTAACTTAACACCATTGTTTTGGGTACCACGTAATACAATTCGCTGACCTGCCACTTTAAAATCCATATTCATATGCAAGAAATCCCAAACTATAGGTCCCAAAGTAACTAACCATTGAACTCCCAAAACAAAATCACAAAAATCTAACAGCAAAATAAGCACATAAGAAGAATAAGTAACCTGCTGTAAATTCCACCTGAAATTCCAACATATGTATTTAGACTGTAGTTTAGTGCTAGCTGCCTTAATCATCATGGAGGGTATCGACTCCAACTTGCAACCCAACTTCTTTGCTAACTCCAAATCCAAAAAATTATGAGAACTACCAGGATCAATCATAATCTTCAACTTAGTTTTATTATGTATTCTTGTAACTCTCATAACATTAAAACTAGGAACACCATATAATGCATGTAAAGAAAGATGTGGTGCCTCAAATGTTACTGGTTCTTGTTGAGACATTTCTTCTGCTTCATCTTGTTCTATTTCCTCCTCATCTTCCATTTCCATAACAAACAAACGAGTTTTTTTGTGTTTAAGATAGTTCCCAGGAGTGAATGGCTCCCCATAATACATACACGGACCTTTCGATTTCCTATCATTCATCAAAGTTAGTGTTAAATTGGTCGGAGGTTTAAACAATAGTGGTTTGGCCGTTTGAGTGTTCTGTATTGGTTTGGTCGAAGAGAAGAGTTTGGTAAGATAAGGGTGGTATTTGGAGTTGTGGTAGAGACAAGTTTGGTTGTAAAGGAAGGGGACCAATTGAAATGTTTAAAGAAAGTTTTAGAAGTTGATTTTGGAGGCTTCATGTAGCTTGGCTAAGTGTGCATCTTGGACTATAGAGGTAGGTGAGAACATACGAACATGCATTTGTGTGTTATTTTAAAGTCCAATGAGAAAAATGCTCAGAGCATTCTTCAGGTAAGGTTAATGAAGTCAGGGCTAGTTCAAAAGCATCTATGCACTCTTGAACGGTTTCGGTGTGTTTAAGACGAATCAAATATGCTAAGGGATTCTCATATACTTTACCAACCTAAGAGACAATTCAGTAATGTATTAAGGCCAATCACGGTAAATACTGAATATGTTTTTCATGTAATTAAGGTGCCACTGAAGAGCTACTTAGTCTAGGTGCATCGAAGCCAACCTAACTTTGGATTTAGGCGGCGTAGAATCTAACAAAAAAAATTGTTCACACTTATAGAGCCATCCCTTCAAATTGGAACCATCAAAACGAGGAAACTCAATTTTGGAAATTCTAGCAGCATGAGACTAAGTTTGAGAGTGAGAACTTTGATTACCCAATCTGTCGTCCTCCTGTTGCAACATCGGTGACTTCCCCGTATCTTCTCTTCTTCCTCCAGAAGAACATTCACCTCTACTCCCATCCTTTACACTCAGTAACATCTCTAATCAAGCTAGTTTGTCATTCACCTGTGAGCTCTCTGCCAGTCCTTCACTTCCTATTAGGTCTGAGCTAGCTTATCCGCCATCGTAGCTTCCATTTCCAACTCCGCACCTCCTTGTGTCACCACTTGAGAACGAGTGATTGTCATTGATGATTTCTTAGAGAACTGAGGAACTTAGAGCTCTGATACCACCTGTAACCGAAAAACCAGTTACTCCAATCGTAACCATGGAATCTAGCTTAAAGGAATAAATTCCGATGACCACAATCAAAACAAAACCTAGAAATAGAGAATATTTGGAAGAGAATGTGTATATATTGAAGATGATCATTACAATGAAACAAGTCTCCTTATATACTGGAGATTTTAGCATCTTCCCCTCTCTCTTACCGTTGTCCTAGCTAACAGAATTGCAACAAAAAGTTTAACTTAAAAGCGTAGAAAACGTGTAAAAGGCATATTTGTTGTTGTTTTTGGACACCACTTCGACTTCTTATTCACATCATGTTTAAGCTTGGCAGGCTGAGTTGTTTTTGCTGTCACAACAAAAGATGATGAAACACCTCTATATTACATCACTTGATCCACAAGATTACATTCATTACAAGTGATCGAGATATTGATTCATTCAGATGACAAGTTTCATAAAAATGAACAATTTGATATCATAATGATGACATGAAGACATCTCAGTTGCTACACACAGCCAAAGAGATAAACCAGAGGAGATCCACCGCTAAGGGTAGAGTGAACCTTTGTTGAAGGTCAATCCTGCATCCAGCAAGATACTTGTCGGGATATATACTTGGAACGACTACTAAGAAACCTTTTCTTAGATGAAAAGCAACAAAGTAAAGCAAAAACTCAAAAAAATAATCCTTCCCTATTATCCCAGAAAATAAGAAACCTCCTCGTCTTGAGGCACAAGTGCATTAGAGAGGAAAAACATTTCATGGACTCTATTCTACATTGTAGATACTGCAGGAAAGTATCACTTCCATTTTTAGGCAGCGTGTAAGGTTTGGCATCTAAATTTCAAAATCATACAACCACAAACCATTAAATGGAACTTAAATTTAAACACAACAGAGAAATAAACCGTCTTTTTAACCTAATAGAATATAATTTTTTTAAAAAAAAAGTCATATCCTAGAACCAAAAAGGAGGTCCTTTGAACTCTAAAAACAGATTTAGTAGACTAAAGAACCTTTGAGACAATTAAGTTATCAAA
Source organism: Erythroxylum domingense (assembly GCA_025594535.1). Taxonomy (NCBI): domain Eukaryota; kingdom Viridiplantae; phylum Streptophyta; class Magnoliopsida; order Malpighiales; family Erythroxylaceae; genus Erythroxylum; species Erythroxylum domingense. The sequence goes on along the minus strand of JANQBM010000008.1, from coordinate 1,709,184 downwards.
GCAGCAAAGAACAAGCAAGATAAAAAAATTTCCTAACTATTAGGTGCAAAATTCAAAGCTGAATTTGAGAAATTACAACACCACAAAAAAGCCTTCCTATGCAAAGATGTATCGTTGTAATAAATCACAAAGACATTGCTTCCATCCACAAGTTCCACTCATGTAATTCCATAAATGTCTGAAGGACAAAAAGATCCCCATATAAAGTAACTCCACTTGCTGTGTCATCGAAACACAAAACATGGGATATGATGAACTTAAGATCCTTAAGTATTTAAGCCCCACTGACAATCTGCCTGGACAACCAATGCAAACTGTATTTCATGAGGAAAATCCATTAGCATGGTTGTGAAAGCTCATACCGTGATGAAGTTTCCAGTATTCTGGCCATCTGCACGAAGACAGTTGTTTGTAGAAGTACTATTCATACCAACGGGGATTTATTTAACCATATTTACTGGCTAACAGCAGGTTTGGGGGGCGAAGCATTGCTTATAGTCTAATTCTCGCTCAGAGTAGCACCAGCACTGTTTGCAGCAGAAGTTGGAGTCTCACCAGTCCCAAACAGATAGCCCAATGAACTCTGGGCACTATCACTGCTAACTCCACGACCCATGCTTAAACCTTCTAAACTGTGTGTTCAACCATCATAAGTGACATATGAATAAAAACTGTAAACAAAATTATGAGCAAAACAAAATAGAATGAACAATAAACAAAGAAATGACGTGACATAAGAAAAAGCTTCTTTGAATTCAAGGTGGGTGAAAATCTAGCTAACTCGTTAGTGATCTGAAATATGCAGACAACTGCATTCTTTGGTACTAATTTCACTAACAAGATACCAAATGAAGTACAGACCCACAATTGGTCGCAAGTCACCAATAAACCCTCATTTCTAAAACACATAATTATACTTTTGAAGCACAAGATACAATGTAAAAACACACATTCTCAATAAGATTCAGTAAACCCAAAATCGAACTCTCTAAATCTAATAATAAATTAACATAGTAACAAATGTGCCACATACCATGAACCATAATCCTCCCCCACCCCATATTTATACCATCACGAGCGTCTCATCAATAATAAACCTAGTAACCATAAGATCAACATTTAAATAAACAGTGGAAAACAAGCAGATCTAAAAGTAACACATACATTAGCTATACATAAAACGAAATGAAGAGAGAAACATCAAATTTTGGATAACAATAATAAGTTAAATTTAAGTTTAGAAGCGAAGATATGTGTAGGGGTTTCGTTGGATTACTTGTACCAGAGTGAGAAGATTATCAATGTCAGCATAATTTAAATGAGAGTAAAGCAAATCACAAACTCTAACAATCTAGACTTCGAATTTAACGATCTAGATCAAGTAGACATGTAAAATCAGAATGGATTGAGCATAAAAAAAATTTAGAAGTACGTAAATCCAGAAAAAAGAAAAAAGAGAGAGTCCATAGCGATTGATTTCCTTTTCTTTATGCTGCATTTCCTGGGAAGCGAACCAAAAGTTAGGGCTAACTGGAAGAAACGGACCTGAGTTCGCGACTTCTCACCCCAAAGTCTGGGCTGTCTAGACAATGGATGGAGCGAAATGAAGAGCGAAACAAAAATGGTTATTGTATTTACGGTTCATGGGTAAATTTGGAATTCAAAGATATAAACATTAATATTATGCCTCGCGAGCAACGTTACTAATATCGTATCAGATTTGGTATCAGATTGAGTTTTGGTACGGTATTATACCAGTACCAGTCACTACCGGATACCGTTTCGGGTAATTTTTTAAATTTATAAAATAGTCACTGAATTTTTTTTAAAATTGCAAAATAGCCTATTGTCATATTGTACAGTTATACTGTATACTTTTAACCCTGTTTCTAAAAATCAAAATAATAAATAATAATTACAATTAATATAAAATAACAATAATTTTCAGATATTTCACATATAAATAATAACTACAATTTATATGAAAAAAGACAATTATTATCATATAAATATAAAATTAAGAACAAATGAACAATATAAAGTATTCAAAATATTACAATTTCAATTTTCATTATAT
>JANQBM010000008.1:1688339-1702075 GCA_025594535.1 Erythroxylum domingense | reverse complement strand
CTCATCAGACACTAGCAGATCTGGACACCATATCAGGTATATCTTTTGTTTATTTTTTTAATTTTCAAATACTAGCAAATCTGGACATCATATTAGGTATATTATTTGGTTATTTATTTTTATTTATTTATGTATTTATTGTACTGTTGTTTTCATAATCTTTTAGCGCACAAGTTTTACCTATTTACTCTTTAACCTGCATCACTTATTTATTATCACATATGTATTGTGGATCTGCTGGAAATAATCTCTCTATTATGTAGTGGTGAGACTGCGTACTATAAGACCTCTCTAAACTCCGTTTTATTGCGAAATTTTAGACTGAGTGTGATGATAATGACTACGACGACATTTAAAAGAGGCATATTATAAAGACGGAAGGCCGTATTGTCATTTGCAAAACAGACATATCACATAGGAATCACGATGAGGAACATTATATTTTGTCTGCATATGAGGTCAACAAATCAGTTCAAGTTAAAAGAAATTTAAGTTGACCGTTCAGGGCTTCAAGCTAGACCAATGTGTTGTCAATTTTAAACGTGTACGGGATAATTAAATAAAAAATAAAAGATATAGTTATCTTATATAATTTATAAAATTTTACAATTTTTTAGAATTTTTTAATTAAAAAAGAAATATTTCCTTTAATTCTGATTAAAAGCAATCTAAAATTTAAAAACATAAACATTAGATATGAATAAATCAAATATTATTTATGTAATAATTCAATTAAATTATTAAATTTAAAATGAGTTAATTAAATTCTATTAACTTGATACTTTATTATAATTATTTTAAATTTAAATAATTTGTATTTATTATTATTAGATAATGTTGTTGAAGAGAAGTGGGCTGGACCATAGTCTGACCTCTCCCATAGATCCATTTTCTACGGGCCATTCTCTATTCACACATGGTACGAAGCCTCCGGTTTAGGAGCCTAAAGTGGAAGTTAAAGATTCTCTTGCTTTTTAGGATTTTGTTGGAATGGGTTAACTCGTCCTTCTTAACGGGCCCATATATAAGTGCAATAAATTCCGCCACAAGAGCCCGTTTAAAATTAAATTTCAGGTTCTTCCACCGTCTTCCTCTGCAAGCTTCAGTGACGAACCACCGTGCACCCAAGCAGCCAAGCTGTTGATATCAAGCTTCTTTGTACATATACATACACATACAGGTATATCTATAGATAGAGAAAATGAGCGGAGAAACGAAGTTCAGTGTATTGGTGAGCATGTTCGAGTGGATACAGAAGACAAAGTACTCGGCCAAGAAGCGCTCTAAGTTCCGGAAGTTTCTCGATAATTTCTGCAGTCCCGATGACTACTTCGCCGCCATACGCCTCATTCTTCCTGGACTCGACCGGGAGAGAGGCTCTTATGGCCTCAAGGAGTCCGTTCTTGCTGCCGCTCTTGTCGACGCCCTCGGCATGTCGAAGGAGTCCGCCGACGCCCTCCGCCTCTTCAATTGGCGCAAAGGCGGTGCGAAGACTGGCGCCAATGTCGGTAACTTCCCTCTCGTCGCCTCCGAGGTTTGACTTCTTTTCACATTATTCTTTGTGTTCGTTTACCGTCTCTTTTTGTAAGCGTAGTTGTTTGTGCGATGGATGGCTTGATTATTGGGTGGTATAACAGGTTCTTCAAAGTAGACAAGGAATGTCTTCTGGAGGACTTACGATTCGGGAAGTGAATGACTTGCTTGATTGTCTGGCTTCGAGTGAAAACAGGCTAGTATTTCGTTTGTTTTTAACGTTGGTTTAGTTCATGGAAGATATCTACAGTTTGATTTCATCATCTAGTTTGGTGATCTCAAATTTACTATGAATGACATCATTACCTTTGTTACGAACAGGACAGAGAAGTCCTCAATTCTTTCTACCATGATTAAAAAGACAAACACACAGGAAATGAAGTGGATCATCATGATAATTCTTAAAGGTATTGTCTATTGCAGGCTGTAGTGCCGTAATACTTTTCATTTAACCTTAATTTTCTAGTTTTAATTCTGAATTTCATTTTACTGATGCCTTATAGATTTAAAGTTGGGAATAAGTGAAAAGAGCATATTCCATGAGTTCCATCCGGATGCAGAAGAGTTGTTTAATGTCACGTGTGACTTAAAGTTGGTCTGTGAAAGGTTGAGAGATCGAAGCCAAAGACACAAACGCCAGGTGTGTTATATACTGCCATTGCAGTCTTGTAAACCTTTTGTGCTGTAGAATCAGATTCAATCATTCTGTATATTCGGGTGGGCATTGTTTTCTAGATGTTTTTGTATGCTCTCTTGCACCCAAACATGACATAAGCATGTGAAAGCTTGAAAACTCACACGCACCCATTGTTACTGTAGAAAGTGTTCATTTTGAACTCACTTTTTTTAATGTAGAAGTGTAATTTAGATGGATGGAACTGAGTGTGAATTTATGTAGGATATACATGTTAAGCCAGGTTTTGTCTTCAGTGGAATTTATTGAAGGATCATAAGACCTACTAAGGTTTGATTGTGATGGTGTCCTATCTTAAACAATCCTTGCACTCATCTAATTGATTTGACATCATCAGGAAATTATTTTGTGAATTTAAATATGAATAGATTGTTTTAAGGAAGGCAGCAGATATTTTTCAAGCTTAAACATAACGTTGGTTGTTGCTCACTGGCTATTAAAACAGCTTAATTCTACTTTTGGCAATTGCTGCTTGCTTTTCATTTTTTTAAAATGATTTTGAAGTTATTACATTTAATCACCTTTCAGGATATTGAAGTTGGAAAGGCTGTGCGCCCTCAACTAGCTATGAGAGTTACTGATGCACATGCTGCATGGAAAAAGGTTTTGTTTTAGCTTATGCTTTGAACTATTCTGATCTCCTATACTAGGTGAAACAATTTGTACTTTTCAACTTAATGCTAAACATTTATGCTTTTCTCTAAGTTGTAATCTCCTGGCTGGTAAATTTTATTATCTGGATGCGTTAACACTTCTAATTTTACCTTTTCTATCTTTTTCTGGTGGATTTGTAGAAATCATTATGCTGTAAAAGAACTAAACGACATGTATTTTCCATTTGAAAAATTAGTTCTGCATTTCTCTTTTTCTCTTGCTCTCTCCAACACCCTTATTTTCTGCGATCTTGTAAAGCTACACGGGAAGGAAATTGTGGTGGAATGTAAATTTGATGGTGATCGCATCCAAATACACAAAAATGGGACAGAGGTGCACTACTTTTCAAGGCAAGTGAGACGTGGTTTCCTTTTCATCAATGTTTTGTGTGTGTCTTTTATTTTTTATTTTTAACTTATATGTCTTATTAGCTTGTTCTCTTAAAATTTCTGTTTTATAACCTTTGTCTATATTCTTCTGCTTTTGAAATTCATGCTAAAAATTCTAAAATGTTGCAAGCTTTTACATGGGTAAGATCTTCTATTTGTTGAGGTTATTTACAGCTTGGGCAATGGTTCATAAATAATTGTTCACGCTTGCTTATTTGGGTTATTGGTCAAGTACGAATACTTACACTGGGATGCTTCATGCACGGTATGATTTGGACAGGAATTTTATTGATCACTCTGAATATGCCTATGGAATGTCAGAGATAATTGTAAACAATGTTTTGGCCGATAGGTGAGATTTCCTTTTTATACATCATAATTTATCTATCAGTTGGCTCCTTATTTTTAAAGTATATTTCTTGCAAGACAATTGACTAACACGTCACGAACTGGACTCTTTATGGTGCGTTGCTTCTTCCCTTTCCCATGTTACGAACTGTGACTTTGAAGGCAAAGTTACTATGGGTCCGACTTATTAATGGAAATGTACACTTTTTCTGCTGTACTGTCCCCGCTTACTTTTGAGGCAGAACTTGGAATGAAATGAACTATTCTAACATCTAATAAAAGACGGAAACCATAAGTGTATCTGCATGTGAATGTGATATGTCATCGATAGCTATAGATTTTGAAAGTTGGAAAGGAATTCTCTCTCTTTCTCTCTCTTTCAAGCTATTTTTCCTTGTGACATGATACAGGTGCATACTTGATGGTGAAATGTTGGTCTGGGACACCTCCTTGAATCGATTTGCTGAATTCGGTTCAAATCAGGAAATAGGTTGTGAAGCTTTTTATTCTTGTTTTCTTTCCTTTTCTTCCTGATCATTTGACATTTCAATTTGGTTGTATATTTTACTTGTTTCATTTTGCCCTTTTGCAGCCAAGGCAGCAAAGGATGGATTGGATAGTCATAAACAGGTTTGATCACTTCTTTATGTCGTTTATTGTCTTATACGAAGAGTAAACACTAATTGAAGCGTGCTGTATATTTCCTTCTGATGCAGTTATGCTGTATCCTTTTTGCCTCAAGTGAAAGTCGAATTAACACCAGCTCTTTTCAAGTGCTTTGATATGGCAAGTTAATGGATTCTCAAATTCACCCTTGTGTTCATACCTTGACATGATTGCCTAGATGTTGCATTTGATATTCTTTATGTTGGAGATACCAGTGTAATTCACCAAAGCTTGAAGGAAAGGCATGAACTTCTCCAAAAAGTTGTGAAGCCTTTGAAAGGTCGTTTAGAGATATTAATCCCTAATAGAGGCCTCAATACCCATCGAACTCCCGGTAAAGAATACCAATGGAATTCTATAAGTTTCTTTTTTTTTTTTTTATGGTGATGTTTGTGTTTTATAGAAAGGAGCAAACATTGTTGTAGCTGATTTGATGATATCTTCCTTTTCAATATGTTAATCGGTGCCAGTAGAATGTGCTGTGGTTGTAAACTAGATATTTTTTAGATATAACATATCTGGGTCCACAAATGGTGTCTTATGTGATGAGGTAAATCAATTTGTATTTGTAAGGTACAGAAATGTCAAGATTTTGGGTTTCAATTAGTTGATTAATTAGTCCGTTGGCCACCATAGTTGATCAATGACTGGATTTACTTCTTCTCTCAGTTTCCACTGAATACATTTTATTCATTCTATTGCCTATTTCTGTACCGGTTCTTGTCTTGCTTGGTGTATTGCTGTAACCTGCCTATTAATTTAAAGCTAGAGTCTCTCTCTCTTGTAATACGTGCTTCAAATGAAACCGGGATGCAAATCATACAGGAGAAACTTGTTGGTCGCTTAGAGCTTATAGCCTGGATGATGTGGAAAATTTTTTCAAGGAAACGATTGAAAACAGGTTGGGTTCCTTCTCATTTACTGCATGCTCAATATGTGTCAGTTCTGATTAACATGCCATTAGTTTGGAGTCTTCACTCATATTTCAGTATTTGACTCCCAGACTTGTGATTCACTGCATGCTATTTGCTGCTCTTCTATTCTTATCATCTTATATTGCAGAAAGAGTATCCCTATTCTGAATGCGCAAGCCAAAAACTCTTTTCACCTGAAAGGAAATTATGCTTCATGTATAGAATTTGCTATGGTATAAAGAGTGTGGACTAATTAATGTCCATGGACATGAATCTACTTGCATATTTGAATTGGAGACCGTCCTTACTGGGATATCAGATAAAAACTTCAGGATTGGGGAGGCAAATGCTCTATGTTCCATGATTTGGTTGGGGAAGTTATCCAAAAGAATACGTCTGTATTTGTGTGTATTAACTATTAAGGCGTGTCACCTTGTATGGATGTGGTCAACTAGTGAAATTTAGAGCATGCTTTAATGACTCAACAGTCACTTCTCTGTTTTATTTTTCATTTATGTTGTTCTTGAAAATCATTGCATTACTTTGAAGTCATGCATGTGTCCTATAGCATTAGAGGTGCTGATCTATGTTACTACTTCAGAGTTTGTAACCCATAGTTATTATTTGTTTCCTATCATCATCAACAGAGACAAAGGGATTGTATTAAAAGACCTTGGTTCTAAGTGGGAACTGAGTGATCGGAGTGGAAAGTGGTTGAAACTGAAGCCAGAGTACATCCGTGCTGGTTCGGACTTGGATGTTCTTATCATAGGTATCTATTTAATGTGATTTACTTCTGGTTTTCTCTGAATTTACTGAGAACTTATGTCAAAAAGTTTACTTTTGATGTTTGTATAATTGTTCTAGGAGGATACTATGGTTCAGGTCGTCGTGGAGGACAGGTATGTTTGGTATCCTTTTTCCTAATAATGAGAATTATGTCTGCTGTTTTTCCACATGATTTCTTTTTTTTGGGCGAGTAATTTCCTGAGTCATTTCTTCTGTTGGATCATGTTTCTAATGGAATTCAATTGTCCTGCACACAATCTTTAACTTTCTCCTCTTAGAAATTGAAGGTGAGATATTCTACAAAATTGCAGGTGGCCCAGTTTTTGGTAGGTCTGGCAAAAAGTCCTGCCCCAAATGCATACCCAAGACGGTATGATGGTAACTATTATCTATTTTTTCACTAATGAGCTATTATACTCTGTAATCAATATCAATGATCGTTCCCTTGTTTATGAGACTTAGGAATTTGATATACATTGGTCAGCTGACCCTTGCCAACTTTCTATAAGTAAATGCAGAATAACATATTTTTCAGGCACAAAGTTTGCTGTTGGGAAAGCTCCTTAGTGAATTGTCGGATATTTCTGTTGCCATGTCGCTAGTTTGACGGTTTATAAAATTTTCACTACTTGATGCTGAAGTAGCTACTTGTTAACTCAAGGTTGTTCCTTTTCTGTAGATTTATATCATTTTGCAGAGTGGGTACTGGGCTAACTGATGATGAGCTAGATGCTGTTGCCAACAAATTGAACCCTTATTTTAGGTACTTGTGAGATGAATGATTTATTGTGTTTTCTGGCCTCAAATTGTGCCTTATTTAAGATTATGATTATTCTCAAACAGACTTTTTTATATTTTATATGGATATTTGGAAAATCTTTATTCCCATTCCCTTTTGTCAGGAAGTATGAGTACCCAAAGAAGGCACCACCTAGTTTCTATCAAGTTACAAACAATTCAAAAGAGAGACCAGATGTCTGGATTGAAAGCCCTGAGAAGTAAACATAGCTACATTGTTCCTACAAAATTAAAGATGCAATAATTCAGCATTACCACTTATGAATTTGAAATTCTCCTCCTTTTGCAGGTCGATAATTCTTTCCATTACCAGCGATATCCGGACTATTAATTCAGATGTGTGTTTCTGTTTATTTTTTCAAATCTTGTTCTAATTTAAATTAAACCCTATAATTTATAGGTTTCTCTGGTACATTTACAAATAATTGTTTATAGCCCGATGAAGTTACCACCTATAATCTCTTATCAAGCCTTGAAAGGAGGAACATTGTTAGAATGTCCATACCAGAAGAAAAGACTTGTTACTTGCTATCTCCAAGCCTATGTCTAAAATGCCCATAGTTTCGATTTAGTGTCACCATGTGTATGTACGCAATTTCGCAGGTTTTTGCTGCTCCATACAGCTTGAGATTCCCACGTATTGACAGAGTCAGATATGAAAAGCCTTGGCATGAATGTCTGGACGTGCAATGTAAGAAGCCTTCATGTGAATTGCTGCATGTTTGTTTCTTGATGTTATTTGGCTTGGTTGATTTTTGTGTGTAATAGTTTGCCTGAAATCTTTTAACTTTTTGGCAGCCTTTATAGAATTAGTACACATGAGTAATGGCACCACGCAAAAAGGGAAAGAAGTGCAAGATAGCAAACCAACACGGTTTAGAGCTTCAAAAAGGGGAGATAAAAAGAATTCATCTGTTGTTCCTTCTCATTTGATTCAGACTGATGTGTCTGACATTAAGGGAGAAACATTGATATTTTCTAATATGATGTTCTGTATCCTTCATACAATCTGTGTTAGCAACCTGCATAATTTCTCTGTGCTCTATGATTGGAAAGCTATTTTAAAATTTTAAACGTTGATATTTTCAAATATGATGTTCTGTATCCTTCATACAATCTGTGTTAGCAACCTGCATAATTTCTCTGTGCTCTATGATTGGAAAGCTATTTTAAAATTTTACTTTTGCCTTGATCCTGGGCTTTTGTCTTGTTTGCAGGACTTCTCAAATTTGTAAAATTTATCTTATGTGCAGAAAAGTACAGGCTTTTGTCTTGTTTGCTGGACTTCTCAAATTTGTAAAATTTATCTTACGTGCAGAAAAATACATTTTTCTTGGCAGATATTTACTTTTATGATTCAAGAACAATTTTGATGAAACAAATGAGGTTACAACTGATAATAAATGAAACTTGAAAAGATTTTATTGGTATTACATTGTCCAATTCATGCTCGCTTCACTTTCTGTCTTCTCCCCTTTGCTTTAAACTTAAAGGTGCCAGATGTCATGGAACACTTTAGAAGCTAAAATGTTGAAGTCAAATGGAATCTTCAAGTTCCAGCGCCGTACTAAAAAATGTTTTCTTCTTATCATTTGTACCTTTTGTGATATCCTTAGCATGTACAGACTTTGTGAATGTGCCCCCGTCTTACTCTCTTGAAGCGTTGCACAAAATGGTAGCAGAACATGGGGGAACTTTCTCCATGAACTTAAATACTGCTGTAACTCATTGCATAGCGTCTGAAAGCAAGGGTCTTTCTCTTTCCTTTTCTCTCTTTCACATGCACGCACACACATGCACTTTGGTGCACTTGGATACAGGCTTTTCAAATGGAAGTGGTTTTGACTGAGTATGAATATCTCCCAGGGATAAAGTATGGGGCGGCAAAGCTTCGTGGAGATGTTATTCATTATTCTTGGGTCATTGACTGCTGTTCGCAAAAGAAGCTCCTTCCTTTACAGCCCAAGTTGGTTCATTTTAGTCTTAGTATCTTTATTTCGTTCTTATTTTGGGATGTTTGATAGGAAGTTGGGGCTTTGTGCTGCATTCTACCTCTTTGTTTTGCAGGTACTTCCTTTTCCTCTCTGATGGCTCAAAAAAGAAGTTACAGGGAGAAATAGATGAATTTTCTGATTCGTATTACTGGGATCTTGACTTTGATGGTATTAAGCAGGTATAATTGTATTATCCTTCTGTCCAAGTTTGGGAACTTGATGGATCACTTGACAAAAAATAAAGCAACACAAAGCTAAATTGAGGAATTAGAAACTAAAGAGACATAAATGAAAAACTAAATGATTGCTGTTTTTCTGTTCAAGTACATGTGGTAAACATATAAGGAGCATACCATGGAGTTAGTTACAATTTTTTTTGCATTATTTCCAGCTTTTAAGTAACATAAATGTACCTGGAGATACTAAGACCACTGAGCATGTAAAGAAGTACTGTCCAAAGGAGCAATGGTGTCGATTTTGTGGATGCTCTATATATTTCTTCATTTCAGGACAATATTTGTAAGATCACTGCTGGTTATAACTTCAAATTGAAGCAGCCTCTTATAAGTATTCTTTCTGACTCGGCTAGTTTCCTCTTGTGAATTAACTTCTTGAAGAACACCTGATTGGGAGTCCTTGTTGGGACTGAAATTGAGGAGGTTAAAGCTTGAAGTTTGTTTAGGTGGTGGTGATGTAACAAATAATCTTGCTCGTGCTACCCATCTGGTGGTCCTGACAGTGCCAGGATCTCATGTGGATTTTGATTCTCTTGTGAAGAGGTATTGCGAATCCAAGTCATTCTATGTTCTGCTTGTAAGTAACTAAATTTTGGTAAATGATGGTATTGAATATCTTATTCAAAGTTATATCTCGTGTTCTTTGCATAGTATTTCTGCTGTAGAAAAACCAGTTCTCCTGGATAAAAGGTTGCATTTGGTTGGTTCTCGATGGTTAGAAGATTCATTTGGTGGGGATCAAAAGTTACAAGAAGATACATACATCTTGGAGTCAATTGGGTTTGAATGGGCAAATATTAAAGACTGGTAAGTGCAGACATGCATTTGGGTTGAATGATCATGAATGTGGATCTTCGAAGCATTAACCAGCCAAAGTCATGCTTGTAGCTTCCGCTGATAATGAATCATAGTCCCATGAAAGTTGAATAAACTTAAATTATGGTGCTTACCTACACGTGCCGTTGCTATTAATTTTAAAAGTAATTTTTTGGTGTTTATCTTCACATGTCAATATTTATATGCATGTTGATCTGTTCACAAGATTATGGAACAAATTAAATGCATGTTCAAGTGCCAGCACAATGCAATTCGTTTAATAAAATCAATCTATTTTGTGTGCTTACAGTTCTTATGAAGTGCAAATATATGCTTCTGGCTTATAATAAAGCAGCAGAAGCAAGGTTAATAGACAATACCTGGTGTGGCTTATAATAGTTTGAGTGGAGTATGTGAACTTTACGTTGTTAAGTTTCTTTGCAATGAAAGCTATAAGATGCTTTTCATGACTTAAATTTCTACCCTCGATAGCATTCTTTTTCCTGAGACATTCTGTATGGGAGTCATGATGATATTCGGAAAGTGGATTGATTGCAAGAACTGTGGAATTCAAAAGATTATTTAGAATTTAGGTACACAATCAAAGCCCTAACCTTGTCAGTCATACTCGAATGACATCCTTCGATTTGAGCTTTATACCTTCTGAACTGGACATATCACTGTCCTTAAATGTTCTTACATTTGATGCCTGGTTCATTCTGTTTGCTTGCTCACTCTTCTTTTCATTCCATTTATATCACAGCATAAGCAATATAGAGTTGGAAGCAGGTCCTTCCCATATGGATGGTGCAGGAAAGGAGATCATTGCACCATTGGCTGATAGAGAAAGGAATAAGAGAGGAGGTAAATCCTCTTTGGGAAATTCTAGGATGTTGGAGTCTCCAAAAAGGGATGTGAAAAGGAAAAGAGGGAGACCCCCTGGTAGGAGCACAGGAATGGGCAAAATAGATGTTAATCAAGCTCGAAGAACAAGAGCACACATTGTAAAGAAGCCTGCTAAAATATCTTCTGACAAATCAGATGATAACAGTTCCGGTGACGGGACTAATGAAAGGGCGGTGGAAACGGGTGAAGAAAATCTTGAAAGCCACAGAACTGATAGTTTGGAAAATTCAGAAGTTCAAAGGAGAGGAATGGTGGAGGATTCGAAATCAGGCGAGACAATTGACAACACAGGGGATGTAGATAAACGACAAGAGTTACAACAGGAGCGGTTCAACAAAGTTTTCGATATGGAAAATGATAACAGGCAACACCATAGCCTGGAGAGCGGGAGAAATGACAAACTCGAAGTTATGTTTGACCCCGTTAATGCCATGTTGATGGACATGATTCCAAGCCTTCGAATGAAGGAAGCAGAAACTACAACTGCAAATCCTGTTGACGAAAAATCAACCGTGAAATTGGATTCACAGCCTGTCAAGAAAATGAAGGAAGCAGAAACTGCAAATGCAAATCCTGATGATGAAAAGCCAACCATGAATTTGGATTCACAGCCTGTGAAGAAAAAGAAAGTCAGCTACAGGGATGTGGCAAGCAAACTGCTTAAGGATTGGTAAAACATAACGATATATCAGGTTCATATTTGTTTTCTTAGTTTAGTTTTTACTTTTTAGCTATCAGTGATGTTAGAAAATGTTGTTGTTGTATATTAGAGATCGGTACTGTTTGGTCCAAAATTAACGTACTAATTAAATTTAAATTGATTGGACTTTGATTAGATTCAAATTTAAAATTCAATTTTGGGATTAAGGATAATTTTTTTAAATTTGAATTTTTATTAAATTTTATTATGTAAGTAATTTTGATTGGATTTTGACTCAAGAAAATAATTTTTAAAATTTAATTTGTTGGTAATTTTGATTTGAAGAAATTAGTCTTAATTAATTTGAATAAAATAATATTATTTTATTAAATTTTAATTTACTATTTTTTAATATTTGATTTAATTAAAGTTAAAATAAAATAAGATAATTTATTTATTTATTTATAAAAATAATTTAATTATAAAATGATTTTATTAAAATAAATTATTTATATTTAAAATAATATTAAGTTAAAAAATTTAGTGTTCTTTATTTTTTTTATTTTTGTATTAATAATTATTATTTTTAAGATGAAACCTAAAATTTTTGGCTATTTAGACTCGAACCTTTAGCCATCCTCCGGTCCACCGACGCTTAGGTACTTCAGATGTTTTTCTTTAACAATACGTGAAAATGGTTAATTTTAAGATATAATTGATAAAAAAATAAAATTGAAAGTTGAAACTCGAGCACGAATTTTGTACTATTTCAGTCGGCACCAGTTGAGATCTTCTGTAACCAATAATCCAGTTCGTTTCCCTAAGATCTCAACCATGTAATGCAATAAATTGGATGGTTGAGATATATTGGGTACAAAGGTAACAGATTATTGGGTACCGAAGATCTGTTCCTGGTCGGCACTGCCTTCTTCAACTCTAACGCAAATACGAGTCACCCAACCTAGCTCTCCTCCGTCGTTGCTTTCATCCTCGTCACTGCTCCTTCGCCGCCGCTTCTCTGTGGCCATAGCTGCTCCGTCGTCATCGCTGTCATCTTCTCCTATCGCCTTCATCATCTTCTTCTTCTGCGGTGTCTATTGACGGTACACATAATTCTGTAAATCACTTCGTACCTGTATTGTAACTTCATAATGTACACTCTTTTGTGGCTTGATTCTTGACTTTGGCTTTAGTATTTGTGATGCGCATGTTTCAATCAATCTTTAGCTTTTGAATTCCTTTCCCTGTTCTCAAGCTTTTCTGGTGCGAGCTGTAGTTATAAAATTGTATATAAATTTCTCGTAAAACTGTATATATAGCTTTTGTTCTGTGGTTGATCAAATGTCCACCAGAAATCAAAAGATGGTTTTTAAGGGAAAGAATTATTTCATATTAAAATAAAAGTACCAGTGTAGTTAAGAAGATATGAGAAGAAAATAAAAGTTGGCTTGCTTAAAGGGCTCTTCTTTTCATTATTTTTCGATCTTCGAATATAGTTCCTTAAACACAGAACTACTTTCTGTACATTACAGAATCTAAATTATTGTTTTTTCGAAAATTAAAGATTTCATTGATTAAATATTTACAATCTAGAGTACAAAAGGTCGAGGATAATCTAAAAGGTCTAGATTACAAAGAGTTGCGGTTCCTAATAATCATCTACATCTTGAGATCTTAGGGGTATTTATAAGACCATATAAACTAGTATTACTCAAATTCCCATCTTTTCTTCATACTACTTGACAGATTTGCTGCTGTTCCTCTTACTAATATGGCCAATCTGCAATGAAGGAAAATGTCCTGAAAAACCATTTCAATGCTTCGACTTTGTTGTCTAAAAGTTCTGCAATTATGCTCCTTCCAGATATAGTACATCAAAGTTGTCCAGCTTAACTTAGTTACTTTGAGATCAGCTGCATTATGCACTCTTAAGGTTCCCCAACGATTCCCCAACTAAGCAATAGTTTCACTCAAAGACTCCACTGGTTTGTCTATGTTGAGAATAATCTACATTTCGTCCCAGACTTGCCTGGTATAACTGCATCTAATCATAAGATGTCCAGATTTTCCATTTTCGTATTACATAACTTACATTGTAGTGTGTTAATGGAGAACTTGATCCTATTCCTCGTAAGCAACCCTCCATTGATTCCCATCCATAAGATAAATGAGTGAGCTGGATGGATGTCACTGTCTCATACTAATTTTGTCCACTCATGCCTTGTGTTATGCAAAATTTGCAAAAATGTTTTGCACGCTTTTGTGCTGAACTTTATTGATTTATCTGCTAATCAATGAATTTCATCTTGTTCTCCCTCTTGGCATCTAGGCAATTCTTCCATTATGAGGCTGACACTTA
>JANQBM010000008.1:1601440-1625872 GCA_025594535.1 Erythroxylum domingense | reverse complement strand
TGCTTCCGCTTCTTATTATGCATGTGTTTTACGTGACTTAAATGCATGCTTGAGGTTCTGTTTATTATGGCATGGATCTATCATCTCTTTCACAACCATCGATTTTCTTGGCAACGACCTTGGAGAAAGGAAAAGTTGCAGAGCCTAAAACAAGTTCGTTCATAAAAAAACCAGAACAAAGCTTGAAATACTCATACAAACTCAAACCAGGTTTCGTCCCAATCAGATAACTTGCTCACCTCTTCCAAATTCAGAGGACCTTCACCTAACAAATCATACAGTTGATCATCTCCAACACTGCTGAATTCTAGGTCATTCTTTGTTACAGAAGTTCCTTCATCAATTCCTTTGGCGGGGTTCTCCATTTCAGGCATCCTATCTTTGTCTGTACCCGACATTGTTGATGTTCAGGGTGTTATTCGCTCCTCATTTTGTGAAAGAACTAATGGAGTGTAGTTTAGAAAAAAATTCGATTTGACTACAGTTATTTGTAAGGTTTTTTCGCAATTAGTCGTTACTAGATATAAAGTAACTATACTAGTAACAGTTAATTTTTCAGTACAGACGAAAACAGAAAAATAAATACGAAATTAAACAGTTCAATACCAAAATTTGGTAACGCAATTCGACACACCTTGCTTAAATCTGCCGGGCTTTCACTCAGCTTAATTCTTTCACTAACGACAATAGTTTTATACAAGGCTTTATTGAGCTGACACTACTCAACTCTTGACATTATCTCTCGTCCTTACTGCTCGTAAAAGTAATTCATATCCAATAACACGACCGACTTGTGTTAACCTCAACAAAAGATTTTTCTTAACAATCTTTTGAAATAAGAATAGTAAATAAATCACTTAAGTGATTAAACTAACAACCTAACACTCTAAAGAATACTTGACAAAAGGACAAGAAATAATTTCCTGCACAATCACGAAATTAAGAGCAGCGGAATAATCACGCAAAAACACCAAGCAAGAACTTCACCAAAACAATCGTGATTCAAGTGCAGGAGCTAGATCATGCATTCATCAACACCAATTTCGGATGTCTTCAATTTTCATCACATTTGATAACGTTACACACAAGCTACCCTTGAAGTTATAAAAACATTTAGATCAATCAACGCATCTTTTGCTCTTCCATTCACTGTGAATACTCAGTAAAAAAACCTCATCAAAACACTCACGTAATTTCTACAAAAGATGGATAGCACCAGTGACCCACGCAATACGGCCAACACCATAGATCAGCATGCAGTCAACCACGCAATGAGACCAAGACCCAGAAATTCACGCAGTGACACACACAATAAGAACAACACCACAGAGATTCGCGCCAACATCCACATATCAGAAAAATCACCCAACCACTTACGTGTAGCCTTCAATCAACAACATAATCCAGTAGCAAAAATTCAAGATATCAAAACCTACGCGCAACTCACACACCCATGTGACCTTACATAATTCGTGTCTCCATAAGAAGCGTAATCTACGTAAATCTTCATCCAAGACAGAGTTCTATTTGCACAACAACTCTACCTAAGAAGCCATCTTGATTTACATTTTTGTGTCATTATCTGAATATCCAATAATAAAAAATTCCAAAATAAAATAATGAAACATATCTTAACAATCTACCCCTTTTTGACTTTTTTGTCACAAATAAGAAACTTTCATTGAATCACATAATTGAATGTATAAGTATTGAAGTCACAATACTCCCTCTTCATCCAACATCAAGTTTCAAAAAACATCCATCAAATTCTTCAAGTTCAAGAAACATATAAAGAAACAATAACATCCATCAAATATCTAACCATCCAAACTTCTCCCCCTTGGGACAAAAAGATGCTAATAAACAACACTAATAGTCACGGAGATACCTTAAAATCTCCCCCTAAATTGAACATTCACCAAAAACAATCTGATGTCTCCCCCTTAGAACAAAACAATAACAAAATGAAGAATGCCTTCAATGCGATCAATCTCAACAAATAAAGAAGCATAAAAATCTGTAGTAGACGTAGCAAAAGAATCATAAGCACATAGTACAATAGCAGAAGGTCAAGATAACAATTTACTACCAGTTAATACATATGCCAACATATCATTGCTCACTTCAATTCCATCTTCATAAGACTGATCAAATTCATAAACTCCATCATCAAGCATAGTCTCATGTACACATCAATCAACTAAACTTTAGAATACTCATAAATAAAAATTCAGAAAGCTTAAACGATAACTCTTTCGAACCTATTTTTTTTAATAAATAGCATCAAACTATACTTCAAAACTGTAAAGCACACAGTCCCTGTGCCCCTTGAAGAAATTTAAGCTTGGGCTTATTCCTCGTCACATTACCTCGATCGTCAATTGTTTAGTTGATATCTTCATCTGAAGTAACCGACTTACCCTCAGTCTGAGCAGTTTCTTCACAAGCAGTAACTAACTGTGAATTTGGGCACTTTCTTGTTTTTCCTTTACTACGTCTTTGTGCTTGTCCTTGATTCTTTCTAATCTAAGAGTGCTTCGGTAACATGGGTTGTTGCTGGAAATTTAATAGAGAATGTTTAGATTTTCGGTTTTGACCCCTTTGAAACATCATTTGTAACAACTTGTAACATTTCAATCTTATGTGCTCGATTACTCCACAAAAGTGACACATAGGTATGAACCTTCGATTTTTCTTTAAGATTTCTCCTTGGACAGATTTGATCAAACCAATTTTCTCATCATTCGACTTAGAATATTCACCTCTATAACCAATGCCTTGAAGGTCTCCTTTAGTCTTACCAATTTTCAATAACTTTTTTAGCTTTTCGGTACCTTCATTTAACATTCTTATTCCTTTTTTTGTACTGACTAACTTCAATTTTGTTTCACCAAGCTCATCTAATGTAGACAATAACTTCTTCTCTAGATCTTGAATGATGTTCTTCATGGAAGAGTTTTCCTCCTTCAACTTCTCATTTTTCTTACATGTTTCTACCCATTTAGCATATATTAACTCATAGGCTTTATAAATATCTTCCTTTTTATCATCAGAAGAATTGTCGTCACTGCCATAATCTGAGATTGAGCTTTGAGCTGATATGTCTGAGTTTTTTTTCTTCTGAATTTTCTGATTTACTTACATTTTCGTCATCGGTTACTTCCTTTTTGGTTTCTGTTAAACAAGAAACTGAACTTTTGCTGTATAAAATAAGTAGCGTAGCACTATTCACTTCTTCTTCTTCACTACCATACTTACTTTCGGATTCATTCTCACTCCAAGTGCTTGTATAGGACTTCCCTTTTTTCTTTTTCAAAGTGTTAGCATATTCCGCTTGCACATGTCTGAAGCCTTAACACTCATGACATTGAATTTTCTTTACTTTTCTTTCACCATTTTGAGTTTTCCCTTGTTGTTTGAAATTATTATTTGATAAGCTCTCACTATTTTGCCTAAAATCGGATCTATCCTTCTTCACTTTCTTTAATCATTTGCTGAAATTTCTTGTCAATAATTCTATGTCCTCATTCTCATCAGATTCATCTTCCACATCATTTATGTCTTTTCTAGTTTCAACTTGTAGTGTCAATCCTTTGCTCTTTTTTTGTTTGTCCCTTAACAAATTCATTTCGAAATTGGTAAGAATTTCAATTACCTTCTCTAACGACAAGTCATTGATGTCATGAGCCTCTTCAATTGCTGCAATTTTGGAAATAAATCTTGGAGGTAGTGATCTCAGCGTCTTCTTTACCAATTTCAGGTTAGAGCATTTCTTCCCGAGTTGATGTGCTTGGTTTGCTATGTCACGCAGTTTCTCATGAAAATCTCCAATTGTCTCAATGTCATCCATTTTCATTTTTTCAAACCTCACAACTAACATCTGAAGTTTTGAGGTTATCATAGATTTCGATCCTTCATGTATAGTTTGCAAAGTGTCTCACGCTTCTTTCGTTGGTTCTCAGGCTGATATCATAACAAAGCGATCTTCATCAATTGCACTGAAGATGGCGTGCAAGGCTTGAGAATTTCCAAGCGCTCTCTCTTTTTCAGCCTTTGTCCACTCAGATGCATCTTTAAACACTACTTCTTCCTTTTTATCAGTCATCACTGAATGTGTCCAGCCATTTAAAACTGAGTTCCATGGTCTTGTTCCGTATGCTTGAATAAATGCTATCATCCGTGATTTTCACGTAGGATAATTTGAACCATCTAACAATGGTGACCTGATGATTGATACCCCTTCTCTTATAGTCATAATTGTGAAACAGAGATCTGCGTCAATTTGATATACCAAGTTCTGATTTGATGACCCTGTCTGATACCAATTGAAAGAACTGTAGGGATTTAGTTTCACAAAAACTTCGATTTGGCTGCAGTTACTTGTAAGGTTATGCCGCAATTACTTATAATTGTATTTGTCGGTTACTAGATATAAAGTAATTGTATTAGCAACTATTAATTTTTCAGCACAAATGAAAACAGAAAAATAAATACGAAATTAAATAGATGAATGCCGAAATTTAGTAATGCAGTTCAGCACATCTTGCCTACGTCTGCAGGGCCTCACCCAGCTTAATTCTTTTACTAACGACAATAGTTTTATACAAGACTTTACTGAGCCGACACTACTCAACCCTTGACACTATCCCTCGTCCTCACTATCTGTGAAAGTAATTCACGCCCAATAATACTAACGACTCGTGTTAACCTCAAAAAAGGATTTTTCTCAACAATCTTTTGAAACAAGAACATTAAATAAATCACTCAAAGTGATTAAACTAACAACCCAACACTCTAGAAAATACTTGACAAAAGGACAAGAATAATTTCCTACACAATCACGAAATTAAGAGCAGCTGAATAACCACCCAGAAACA
The DNA here is from genome assembly GCA_025594535.1 of Erythroxylum domingense. NCBI lineage: Eukaryota > Viridiplantae > Streptophyta > Magnoliopsida > Malpighiales > Erythroxylaceae > Erythroxylum > Erythroxylum domingense. Next base: position 1,620,995 of record JANQBM010000008.1, on the reverse strand, counting down.
CCAAGCAAGAACTTCACCAAGACAACCATGATTCAAGTGCAGGAGCTGGATCACTCATTCATCAACAACACCTTCGCATGTCTTCAATTTTTTTCACACTTGAGAACGTTCCACACAAGCCACCCTTGAAGCCATAAAAACATTTAGATCAAACAATACATCTTTTGCTCTTCCATTGACCGTGAATACTTAGTAGAAAAACCTCATCAAAAAACTCACATAATTTCTGCAAAACATGAACAGTACCAATGACTCACGCAATAAGACCAACACCACATATTAGCACGCAGTCACTCATACAATGAGACCAACACCCAAAAATTCACGTAGTGACACTCACAATAAGACCGACACCACAGGGATTCACGTCAACATCCACAGATCAAACAAATTACCCAACCACTCTCGTGTAGCCTTCAATCAACAGCATAACCCAGCAACAAAATTTCGAGACATCAAAACCTACACACAGCTCACACACCCACCTGACCTTACATAATCCATGTCTCCATAAAAAACATAATCTACGTAAATCTTCATCCAAAATAGAGTTTTATTTGCACAACAACTCTATCCAAGAAGCCAATTCAAGTAAGAGTTCTTGATTTATATTTTTTTGTTATTATATGAATATCCAATCATAAAAAATGTCAAAATTAAATAGTAAGACATATCCTAACATTTGGCTTTATTTTTTTGCTCTACGCCCTGGCAATCTTCCAGCAATCAAAGACCACCTACCCTTCATGAAATGATAATCTCTTGACACTACGTTCCTCGATACATAAATTCACAGCAATGTGAAAAGCCACAAGCTCTGTATCTTGAAGTGTAGCGGTGGTGGTTTACCTGTTTCCAAGGAGTTATGAAGTCTGAGTATCAAGTCCTCTTCTTGGTCTGAAATGTTGCCTCTTTTTATGTTGGGTTTCAGATAATTCATCCATCTCAACCTGCAACTCTTCCCACATCTACCTAGACCTGAAAATTTTCAGGTTGAACTTCGTAACCTTTACTATTACTGCTTTTAGTTCAGAATCATTTAAAAACTGTCACTGAAAATACCTGCTATCGCTGCAACTGTTTTCCACCTTCTTGGACCATGAATGTTTATGACCTCTGCCAGTTTCTGGTCTTCCTCAGCTGGTCCATATTCGAGTAACTTCTCTTCTGATGCATTTATTGCTTACAGGAGCCATAGGCAACTTATGTTTCGTCTTCTTTGAAAAGGGTTAGTTCTGATTGATTTAAGTAAAGTAAAAACTCAGGCTGCAATTCCATTACACATCATTTAGAAGTGAGAGCTGAGGAAGAAATAGGCTATTATTGACCACTGTGAGCTCACAATCATGACTCACGTTCACATGAAGCTAATAAACTTTCTCTAAACGAACAAAATAGGTACAAAATGCCAGACTCTATCCACATACGCATGTGGTATGTTCTTCAGTTGATAGACAGTTGCAGAGTTACTATGGGGGTCCATTTCAGGGATGATCATGAGAATGCAGACTAAGCCTGAAAAGTTAACTTGAAGACAAATTAACCTGAAGACAAATAAGAATGCCAAAAATCAGATGAACCTCTGCAATGGTAATTTGCAGCCATGAAACCCTGCATTTGAAAAATGAAAATACCACCACACTTGGCCATAATTTCTGAAAATTTTCTTATTGCACCAGCTCTACATACAGCTCTCCTCCATCAACAGGACTCAGAGAAAGAAAAACATGGTTGTCAGAAGAAGTTGCAGGTCTCACATTTATATGTACCGATATCCTGTCACGCGAAGAAGAGAGAGTATCTATTCTTCTGGAGCTCCACTGCCCCCGACTCTTGGCATTATTTTGTGACAATATTCGTGTCCAAATCATGGGACCTATCAAGTTGGTCCAATAGCCTGGTGAAGCATAGGTAGGCCCTGTAAGATTTGGAGACGAATACCTTATGTGTGATAGAAGTGAAATAAAATAGATCAAGCATAGGATTAGCAATGGGCCTGTGTTTGGCCCAAAAAATTAGGTTAAACTCGAGTTCAATCCATAATTTAATCAAACCTAAACCTCACGACTTTAGTCTAAGCCCAATAAAATTTAAGTGTCCAAATCTCAATTAATTTATTCTAATTAAAAATTAAAAATGATGTGATTTTACTAAAAAGGAGGACTTAGTTGTCTTCAGTCTTCATTTCTTCTTTTAAAAAAATGTTTTGAAGAATATCGGAACTCATTAAAGGACTATCTGCACTGGAATGGAAAAGACCCAAAAGGATAGCTGTGAGACCAGTTTGAGGCTGATGGGCCACAATGTTCGTTCACGTTCACAAGTCTTAAATACCCTCCAATTGTCGTGAACTGAGAATCAATTGGTGCTATTGGTACTGTGTGAACCAGAAAGATAAGCATACGCTTGGTAGTTTGTAGAGACATCATGTCATGTTGGAAGGTTCTGAAGCGTTTAACTGAACTGATCAATCACACCTTTTGCTTGCTAAGTTGCTTATCTAAAAGAGAGTTATGGATGTGATCCTGAAATGCCCGAATAAGTTTCTAATCAGATATCAGAAACAGTGACTGCATCCTCTAACATGAATTTGATATTTCACTCAATTGCTCGTACCATTCGCTATCTTTTGGACGTGTTTTCCCACTTTCACACTTTCAATCCACTGATGATAGTTGCTTTCTCCGCACAGGTTCATTGCATTTACATGAGCACATTCTAAGGTTCATTGCACGGTTCATGTTCAGTAGATTTAAGCTGTTCCTGTCTGATGAACTTCAAAATTCCTTTTTATGTGCTGTAGTGGGTGTAGTTATTATGAGCACATAGGTTGCTGTCAGGAAACAGGACGACTCTCATGTGATGCTCAAATTAACACAAAAGGATTTGGAAAATGGAAACATCCATCTATGAAGCTCCCACTAATGAATTTTTGAGGGACCCCTTGTCAACTCACTTGGAAAATAGTTTCTCCGACGTAGGATTGATCGGGTACTTTCTTGTTAACCGGTAAGATCGGTCTCAGTCCTGCAGCTTCCGACCTGGTCTCACCATTGAAAAGGGAAAATAGAATAAGATACTGGTGCAGGTAAGATTGGTGCTTTACGAAAACAAGATTTTGTAAACATCATCAATCGCATAAGAAAATTCGTCAAGAAAACACATGTTTTAGTTTATTCTTGACTTTGCTGCCACTTGTCCTCTCCAGGAACAAGATTAACGTATGCAGGATTCCCACTCGCAATATTCAACTGAAAGATTTCCTATGGTTAATTTTCAACCCTGAACCTATTTGTGTGATCCAGGCCTACTCTTCTTTAAAGAGAAAAAAAACATGGAAATCGAAGCGCATCTTAACGACCCTTTTAAGAGCTGTATTTTCTTGCAGGAACTGTCATCTTCAATTCTGGTCAAAATCAAACGATTAATAATTTCAACCTGCATCACTATCTTTGATTATTGAAGCACACAACTCGGATTTCTTCTGTTATTATTTTAGCTTCGTCACTTCGTTTTCAAGAGGATATATATGGCATCATATTCAATCTTTGCATGAGGAAAATCAGATTTTGGGCAATCCAGAATCCTCAACCCATCTGTGCATTCCAATCTCTGACTGACAAGACTACTAAGATCTTCTTCTTTTTTTTTCATTAATAAAGTAAAAAGATTCGATATTTTATAAGAAGTCCTAATCTGAAGAAGTATACATCGGCTGAGGAAATCCTAATCTTCAACATGATGATCACCATTAATCGGTAGTATCAGTCCTGGATCACAAAATTGATCTTTGGGGGATGAACTTGTCAGTTTTCACTACATAGAACAAGGGTAAAAGACAAACTTCATCTGCAATTTTTTAAAATTTAAATTTAAAAAAATCTTTTAATTTTTATTTTTTTAAAAAACCTAAATTTAACGCTTAAATTCAAACTGAAATAATTAAATATAATAAAAATTAATAATTTATTTAAATTATCTTAAATTATTAATTTAATTTAATTAGTTCAAATTAAACTTAAAAATTAAATTAAATTATCAGTGATATTTGATTAAGTGATGGAACAAAAGGAAAGATGGTCCAGTTTATCTTATTAATTTTTCAAAAGTATTTTTATAATAATTTGGTATATTATAATATAAAAACTTTAAAATGTGATAATTACGCATACTTTTTCTGATTTGACTTTTTTATTTATGTCTTATGGCATTATTTATATATTTCTTCTCATTACATTTTTTATTTTCGTTTATTCATAAATGTAACCAATATAATCAAACTTAAAATGTTTAATACTAAATAATATAATATAAGTATAAGTAATGATTTCTAAAAAATAATAATTGTAATAAAAAGGTCAAATGACCATATTAAGTGACTAATGATTAAATATATTAATATATTATTTCACAATAAAATATTATTTGAAGTGTTTGTGTTTATGTTTTTTAAAAACTAAAAAAAATCGTCATTATTATTATTATAAAACTGTAATCGTATCTTTTTTACCTTGATATATAGAACGTAACTGTAAGCAAACTTGGAGTCTTTGAACGAGTCTTAGTCAACAAAAGACAGGGAAGATAACCTTAACCATCACAAAGATTACAAGTCATGAGGACACATTAGAATTCCAAGAAGTTGTTGGAGTACGAGTTTATGTGTTTTTCAAACAAAGATTACCCAGAGAAGCCGACAAGTTGAGTATCTAGGAAACAACCAAAGGAAAATCAGGCAATTAGATCTTGTTAAGAATTTTACAATGTAAGTTAAAGAAAAGTGTTGTCTATAACCCTAGCCTGCCTACGCCTAGACCAATAGTCACATGTAACGAAAGCTATAAAAAATAATAAATAAATAAAAAGTCTTAAGCTTAAGCCCACCATGACAAAGCTGTCGTGGATAAGCCTATAGATTGGAGTAATGAATGCAACCAAGCACTTCTTCTTTTATCCTTTTCTCGTTATTCTCCGAAAATTTAAAAAAAAAAAAAGCAAACTATCGATTTACACAACTAGCTTGGGAAGTGGGAAATTATTATTTTTTGTCTTTTGCGTATTTTGTAATTTGCTTATTTTGAATTTACTGTTCAAGGTGAATATGTTCATGGCTAAAATGACAAGCTTGTGTTTGGAATTTATTGAAATGGAATAAAAAAAATCATTAAATTTTGTCATTATCGTGAAAACAGTCTCGACTAAAAATAGAATTTAATTTAAAATATCAAGAATAAATCATTAAATAGTCAACGTACTACCACCGACTATCGAAGTTCAGCAGTAAATGGTTAGCTTTCGCTTAAGTAAAATTTCAGGTTCGACCCATGCTTGTGTGTATAACAGCGTCAAATATTCAGTAATAGTGTTAAGCCACCTGTTGAATTCTCATACGGCACGAGCGGAGAATAATCTAAGTATGGTAATAAATTAAAGTTGCTATCGAACAGTTCATGCTCTTAAATTCTCTGTCTCTTTTCTCCTGTTCTTACTCTATTTTATATTCTCTATTTTTGCGAGAATCAGGAAATAACCGATAGTAGTGTTAAGTTGTCCCTCATAGTCTCACACGGCTTGAGAAATAATAACAACTTAAAAGGTGCTACCGATAATTTAGATCCATCTAAAATATTTCGTGAGTTAATAAAAAAAAATTAGTCAATATATTTAGTACATAAAGTTATTTGTTTTGCGAGGGTTGGGAGATTGTTATATCAATCTTTTCTTTGTATTTTTTTTTTACAAATAAGCTATTTTTATAATTTAAATATATGACTAGATGTAAAAAAAGAGTAATTATCTGAGGTTCTCCCTCGAAGAATGAATCATTGCCGTACTTAATAATTCCTTTAATTTTTGTTTTTGTTTTTTCTGTTTCTAATTTCAAATAGTTAAGAGTGAAAGGAACTGATAAGTATGTCTCCATTCCTGTAATGCCAAAGACATTGGCTCACTTGACAAAATCGGAAGCCACATTTGTCAAAAGCTGTTAAGAATGAATCGTCTCCATACATAAATAGACACTATCTTGTTTCTAAAGAGAAACAAAAAGTAAAGGAAAGAACGAAAGAGCACCGATAGTTATATCTCCATTTCCCATAATTGTCAAACCTTCACAACACTGGAGACCGCCACTTCTCTCTGGACCAAGTTAGTATAATTTTGGGATAAAGGAAATAAAAAGAAGGCCACACGTTATAAAGCTGACAAGCCATTGGATACTATTCATAGCCATTCTTTATTTATTTTTAAAAATATTTTGGTGAAATATAACATTTCCTCAATCATATATACTCAAAATTAGGGACAACATATTCATGTGTTATTACTTAAGTATTAATTTTTAAAATAATTTTAAAAATTGATATTAAATTAAAAAATACTTTAAAAATTAAATAGTTTTAATCTATTATCTCTAAAATTAAGCATTAAAAGTGGTCTAAAAGATTAACAGAGAACAATATATCTCACGATAGTCCAACCTTTTAAGATAAGCTCTAAAAATAACAAATCTCTTATTTGAATTTTTTTTAAATAGAAGAACTCGTAGCTGCTATCATTTAGATATGTATTAGATAAATTTTCGGATTAACACAATAACCTGTAAATCATGTCAATTGGGTATTTTGTATTAGACAAGTTATATACAATAGGCTATATCAAGAAAATGTAAACAGAAAAATTCAAACACAAAATATTTTAACCTCATATCGCCCGTTTCACTAACTCAACCAGCCTATTAGAAGACTCCTACTTGAAAGATGTTTGATGGTTTATACATTAAATGGCGAAAAGATATCCAAATCTCTGGCTCTTTTAGATCGTTTTTTAATGCATTCAAGGAACGTGTATAGTGAATGTGCCTCTCGTCTTGTTCTAAAGTCATACGATACATATAAAGTTGTTTGTTCGATATGGTCAAGACTTAACGATACTATGCGTTGGGTGCACCGAATGAATACTGAAGTTATGGAAGTTTTGATTCGGACATTTTGCTTCCTCCCCTAAATTACACGAGGAATATCTTCTAGTTCTAGATTTAGACATCCAAAGGAGAATAAAAGATGCTACACTTGACGTCACCCACCAACCTACGTTCCATTTTTGTCCCATACATTGTCTACTCCCAAGTTTTGGTACGTTATAAACGATTATTACTTAATTTTGATACTTACATATACTTGTGTGTAATTAAACAAAGTTTAGCTTCCTACTAATATATCTTAGACTACATTTGGATCTACAATGTAGTTAGAATAAGTACTTATTCACCACAATTTTTAAACGCAATCATATATTTAAATTTGCGGGCGAATAACTGGAGGTTGAAGAAAAATACGGTGCCACTGCAAAAATCGATAAGTAGAAAGAGAGTTGTATAAGAAAGTACTTCTGCGATAAAAATTATACTTTTTATTAATAACCTTCTGATAATTATTATTTTCCATTATACCCTCAACAATCAATTATTCTTATTTATAATTTGAATTTATATGAATGATAATATATTTTTATGAAATATTTTATTTACTAAATTTATTTTATTTATATTTTTTATTTTAATTTAATATTTTATATTTTATAATTTTGAATTTATACTACTAATAATATATTTTTTATGAAATATTTTATTTATATTTTCTTATTTAATTTAATATTTTAATATTTAATATTTTAAATTTATATGATTAATATTATATTTTTAATTATTTATACAACAATTAATAGTTTATTAAATCAATTGACTTTTTAGTCATTTTATTTCTTGTCAGCAATCGCAACCGTACTTGTCAAACACCTATTTTCATGTTTCAGCAGTTACCAAACACAACAATCTCAAACACACAAGTACTTATCATTTCAGCAGGTTATCAACTGTCACCGCTCTCCCAAATCAAACCTTAATCATGAAACTATACATTTTAGATTCTATATTAGTGTGCAACCACCAGTTATTAATTATAGTTAGCTTCAAAAATCAGACTTCGCGTGTCAGCGAAATTTCTACTGGATATTGTTGTTGTTCAAAAGTCCTATAAATTATGCCTGTTTGGATTCAATCTCTTATAGGTGTTTTTCATCATTTTTATATTTAAAATTTTAATTAATCCTTTTGAAATAGATTAATTGGTGATAGAAACATTCAAATGCTTATAACTATTAATTAGTTTGAAATTATTGTTTAATTTTGATCTGAAATTATTAAATATATTCCATAAGTTATTCAATATGAATTTGAAGAATAATTTATTATAGTTTCACAATTTAGTTTAATTGAAAACAACCTTTGAACTAGTTAAGAGTAAGGTTGTATATCATTAAACCTTTTTAGATTTTGTATGTTATCGACATTTATACTGAATGTCCATAATTTGAAGTGTCACACAGTCGTTGTTCTAAGTAAGTATATGTTTACTCTTTTTCACGTTAATTCCACATCAATGTAGGGTAGATCAAGCTGCGTCTTTTTAGTCTTTAAGTGGGAATATAATCATCATGTACGCTTTTACCTTTTGTTTATCTAATTTTCGTAATACTTCACTTACTAACCTTACACCTCTACCAGTATAAGACAATTTCATTAGATTTTTTTTATAACTTAATACATTAACCTTTTCTTTTATTCTATTTATTTATTCAATTATTTAATTTTATTTACATACTTTTTTTAGCATATCAATTTTATGTATCTTTTCTTTTAACCTGCATTATTTCTTTTTTCATTGTCACATTTGCACGTGGATTTATCGGAAACAACCTTTCTACTCTGTACGGGTAAGATTACGTAATATCACACCTCTCTAAATCTCGCTTTATTGCGAGATTTCGAACTAGGTGCGATAATGATGATGTTATTGTTGTTGATGTTGTTGTATAATTTAGTTAGATATAGTTTTGAACTTTTGATAACTAAAAGTAAACAAACATTTAATATGCTTGGACTTTTGGAGAGTGAGTGTTATAACCGTATATTCCCTGAAAAAGAAAAAAGAAACAGGCAAGAACGTGATTGCATTTGCTTGCTCCATCTATTCTTAAGAGTTCAATCTCTAAATTCTAATTCTAAATGTCCCCGTAGGCACTCCTGTGGTTCCTATACCATATTTAATAAAGAATTGGCCCACATATTTAATCACAGGGTCCTACAAAGTATGGTACTCTGAGAGGTGGAAGGTATTCATCGAACTGCGTCTCTCGTATTGAGTCACTTCTGCTGCTCTATCCTTTATTATAAATTCATACATTTTCTGTTTTGTTGTGTCCTTCAGAGAGAGTTGACTCGTACTTTCATTGATTATTTCATTTGGTACTTTTGTTTATAGAGATTTGCTTATAGAAAATAATGAATTAAAATGGTATAAATCTGATGATCAAAGGTAGGGTTTAACATTATAGAACAAATGCAAATAATATGCTTTAAATTTAGTTGAATAAGTGAATTATAGGGAAACACAAAATTATAAGTTCAAGTCACGAAAATAATCTTTTTGTAAAAATACAAAAAGAAGGTTGTATACATTATAACCTTCTTCAAACTTTCGCAAAGCGAAGAGTCCTGGGTACTGAATATGTTGACTTTTAACTTTTATAATAAAATTTACCTTATAGTTTCATTTGATCTTAATAATAATTTATTAAATAATTTTTAGTTATTTTGTTAAAATAATTTAATATACTTAATACACAAAACTCTACGTTTTACAAGAAAATGGGGAGAGTCATAATATACATAATATTTTCTTTATATAAACGACTATTTTTATGATTTGAAACTGTGAGCACTTTATCGGTTACATCGTAAACTATACCATTTGTCAATAAATTAAATTAAAAAAAAACAGAAATATAAAACTGAGTACGTCGTACATAACCTCCTCCTCCTCCTCCTTCGTCAGCACCAAGTGTTCCAGACCTTCCTATAAGTTGCAGAGCTACGAAACTATCCCTAATGCGGTATCAGGTGCCTCGTGTTCCAATCCTAAGTTGTAACATAATTTTTGTAAACGACTTATGTGCATTGTATAATATTCTAATTTCTTTATCATTTCCCTTTGTTTTGATGACTAATTTATCTCAAAGTCAGCGCATCATAAACAAATGAGCAATAAAATAAGGAGGGAATTTTAAAATTATTTTCAAATTGACTTTGCAAATTATGCTAAGTGAAAAAAAATTATAGATAAGAATGAGATGAAATAGTCCGAAGGACGGCATAAACTAGAGGCGCATGCTTTCGTATGGTTTTCATTAAAAAATTTGGTCGGTCCATCCATTTAGACCCTTGAGCTATTATGCGGTCGGACCTAGGAAAGTATCATACCTGCATTATTTTTGTTTTGTTTTGGAATGGAACAGAATAATATTTGACATGCTCCTATGGTTTCCACAAGGGAATTAATTAATACCGTGACATATTAGTCCCTCCTCATCACGACAACAAGTGAGCCAAGCTAAGTTGTGCATCTAAAAGACGCTTTTAATTTTAAATTATCCCATCTCTTTTTGCCAATGATTATTGTTTGTAACTTTAATTAGTACCTAATATTTATAAATTAAAATTGATTAAGGAAAGTATTTAAGAAAATTATTTTCAGGTATACTTTTAATAAAGAATAATTAAAAAACAGAAACCATGGTATGCAAAATGGGGACGCCAACAGGAAAGCATTTCTGCTTTACTTAAAAAAAAAGGAAAAAGAGAAATTCGCATTAAAAAAAGGAAATTTCATATATATATATATATTAAAAAATAGAAGTGGCAGACAAAGGATGTCGATAGGGTCGTAACGTCAAACAGGATATTGAGGGCCAAGGCCTGACGTCAAAATTTAATAATTCTCTTCTAAGAAAATAAAACTCTCTTTCTCTCTTTCTTTTAATAAAAATTTTATTTTTATTTTATGATTGATTCAACCTTAAATATAATAATAATAATAATCCATTCCCAATTTCCCAGCCTCCTCCAGCAGCTATTTAAAGGCCTTCAACACACTCATACACTACTTTATAACCACCAAAAAAATTAAGAAAGCCCAAATACAACTACCAAGAATAGAAAACTCGGCGCCGCCACCATGATAGCTTACCTGGAGCGATTCATACAGGAGAGCGACTCCGAGTCACGGGAAGAACAAGACGTTGTCGTTCCATCCATATGCCAATCTCTGGACCTCCAAGGCAGCGTTGACTGCGTTTCCATTGGCTTCGCCGGGAAAGACTTCGGCGGGATGTATTCTTCCAAGCCGATGGCTGTCATCAGGCCGCTCGGAGCTGAGGACGTTGCGAGGGTTGTGAAGGTGGCTTTCCGGTCGGGAAATCTAACTATGGCCGCTAGAGGAAATGGTCACTCCATCAACGGGCAGGCCATGGCGGACCATGGCCTCGTCGTAGACATGCGCTCCACACAAGACAGTTACTTCAAGCTCGTGAAGGTTAAGGGGGAGAGCTTTGTTGATGTGTGGGGAGGGGCATTATGGGAAGATGTGCTTCTACGCTGCGTTTCGGACTTCAATTTAGCTCCCCGCTCATGGACAGATTATCTGGGTCTAACAGTAGGAGGGACGTTATCTAACGCCGGAGTTAGCGGTCAGGCGTTCCGTTACGGCCCGCAGCTCTCGAACGTGTCGGAGCTCGAGGTCGTAACCGGAAAAGGCGAGATATTGACTTGCTCCGAATCCGAAAACCCGAAATTGTTCTTCGGGGCTCTAGGAGGTCTAGGCCAGTTCGGGATCATCACCAGAGCCAGAATCGTGCTCCAGACAGCACCAGAAATGGTGCGTACAATCAACTACTTATTTTAATAATTCAAACACATTTTTTTTTCTCGGATAATCTAATCACACAATCTAGTTATTTTCCTCGAGCGTTTTTAGTGCATGAAAGACACGTTTACGCTACGTAATTTAATGGCTGAATACCGAAAGCTAGCACGCATTTTTATATATTATTTTGTTGTTGTGGGTTGATTAGGTAAGGTGGATAAAAGTGGTCTACGCCGATTTCCAAGAGTTCACTAAGGATGCTGAGTGGCTTGTGACTCGACCCGAAGGTGAATCTTTTGACTACGTCGAAGGTTTCGTTTTCGTCAACAGTGATGACCCGGTAAATGGCTGGCCTTCCGTCCATTTGGACTCCGACCAAGTTTCCAACCACCGTCGCCTCCCTAAAACCGCCGGCTCTGTTCTTTACTGTCTGGAAGTTGCCCTCCACTACCAGACCACCGACCATAGCTCCACGGTTGACACGGTAATTAATTACAACGAAATCCCGTCATTTATCTTTTCTTAAGAAAATTACTATAGAGCAGTCGGTTAGTACTTCAGTGTTAGAACGGTAAGGTTCGTACAGATCCTATAACTCCATAGGTGTACTAGAGAATCGGTAAACAAGTTAGAAGGTGGTGGGCCTGTGTCCAGTTTGATAACTGAGTTCCAAAACTCAATTCGTAGCGAAGTGGGACCCTTGTAGGATGTTGACCATCAATTAGTTCAGGGTCCCACCGTCTCGCTGGATAGTGAAAAGCTCAGAACTCTTCTAACACGTGTACCGGTTCTAAGCTTCGGTGGACGGTTTATTCTCCTCCTATTCACTGTCTCCATGACCAACACAACCAAACAACCAACCAGAAAATTTTAAAACGCAGAGGAAGATCGAAGGATTATTATTGTAATATAAAAATAATATTTGGAGGCCTGCTTCTTTTAATTTTTGAAACTGACCATACGGTGTAATGTATCTTCCATTGGATTTTCTGACACAGAGAATCATTTAAAAGAGGCCATGCAATCAGAGCATAATTACGAGAAGAACACCGTAGAATTCCTTAGTTATTTTAAATGGTGTGGTGTTTTCTGCTAGATGCTATGGTCCAGTGTTGGGGTAATGCATAAGTAATATATTGAGGGCTAAAATAGGAAATTTGACAGAAAGTGCTGATCATTGAAGATTTGGGTGATGGCTATGGTCCCCACAGTTCCACAAATGGCCAAAAAGCCATCATTTTCTGGAATTTGTCGTTCACGCACAAATGACGCAGATGCCCCTGATTTTGACGTCTAAAAATATTTTTTTTTTTAACTTTTTATCAGGTCGTCAACAGATTGCTTGGACGGCTAAGATTCATCGAGGACATGAAGTTCCAAGTTGACGTTAGCTACGTGGATTTTCTGTTGCGTGTGAAGCGTACGGAGGAAGAGGCGAGGGCCAATGGTCTATGGGACTCTCCACACCCTTGGTTGAACCTGTTCGTGTCACAGAGGGACATTGCTCAGTTTGATCTTGAGGTGTTCAAGAGAATGTTGAAGGATGGTGTTGGTGGGCCCATGCTGGTCTACCCACTACTACGAAGCAAGTGAGTGTATCTGATATATTCCTCGCGTCATAAAAATTTCGCAAAGTTTGTTATCATTGTTCCCTGTGTGTCTGCCACCTGTTAAGTTTCCAGAATATCGAATAAGGTATCTTCGGGTGCTCAGGTAGGTAAGTTGGTGTGTGAGCGCAACCAGCTTCTTGCCAACAGCCTCTCATATGGCCACGTGTCGTATTGTAGGACCACTCGAGGGACCCACAACCCATTTGTTAGTCTCACTCTCTTGTTTTTGTTTGACCGGTTTACAGGTAGTTAGCAGTAAGTACTAGTAAGTAGGTCGTACCATTTTCTACATGGAGTAGTGAAAAACGATTTTTGGTGGGACAAAGATATAGTGGGGTCCACGGTTTAATAATATAATTTTCCTTTTTTTTTTTTTTACCTTCATATATCGACCTAATTGGGTCAAGTCTAGGTTGGAATTGGCGGAGGGCATTTTCAGTCTTTTTGTGGAAAGTGAGATTTTCAAGTAATGGAGCTTTCACTGGTCAGTGTTACCATTCCAGAAACGACGAGGATATTTATGCGCCAACCGGCCCCCCAGCCTAAGGAATAATGACGCCAAAATTTGTCTGGCCTCCATCAACTCCTTTTTTTCCACGGCCATTTCACCCCTCCACCGGTCCAAACCATCCATGATCCATCCATCCATCCATTTATTATAATATTTTTTGTTACTCATAACTCATCACTTATTATTCGTGGACCAGGTGGGATAATCGGACGTCTGCTGCATTACCGGAGGAGGAGAGTGAAATCTTCTATATAGTGGCGTTGCTCCGGTTCACTTCGCCTGACGGACCGTCGGTCGAACAATTGGTGTCTCAGAATCAGGAGATAATTCAATTCTGTAGTAAGATGGGGTTTGATTTCAAGTTGTATCTACCTCACTACAAATCACAGGAGGAATGGAAACGGCACTTTGGGAATCGATGGTCCAGATTTGTCGATAAGAAGGCCACCTTCGATCCGATGAACATCCTTGCGCCAGGTCAGAAGATATTTAAGAGAATCCCTCAGTCGTAGCACAATATTTAATGAATGGGTCATTTGTAATTTTATTTTTGGGTTTTTCCTAATGCTGGTGGGTCATATTGTACCATTAGTCCTCCAATTAGCTGGCAAACAACGTTAACGTCGAAGCAATGTAAAGGAAATATTTTGGGGCCAAAAAGAAAAAAAGAAAAAAGAAAAAAGAAAAGAAAACCTCATCCTCTTTTAGTCTGCCTTGGAAGGCATGCTTTTCTTACCTTAACAAGTTGGTTATTTGGCAAGCTATGAAAAGGATTGAGGACGACTTTAGCTTTCGTTTCTTAGATATGTTAAAAACCTAATAAAGTTTCAATTACGTATTGTCTCTGTCATTCCTTATAAGCACTGTTGCTATATATAAGCTGTATTAATCCAGTCAACAATGAGTTGTAAGCTCATTGAAAACAACTTTCAATTTGAATTTTATTCATCACTTTTTCGATACCTACACAACTCATATTCCATCGGTTTGGCTTTCCATGTTGGAAATGTAAAATGGGTCAAAGTACTTGGAGGAAAAAAACAAAGTAATCTTGTGTTGCCCACTAGAGAGGATGGTAGCTTGGAGATTAGGTATCAGATTCTCTTTTCATGCACAAGATCAAATAGGAGGAGAAAAGAGAGAGAGAGAGAGCTTTCACTTCAATTGGTTGTGATTGTGATTTGGTTACATGAACTAAACCTCGGGGGAGGCTTTGTCCAGTTTGATGCAAAAATCAAATCTACTTGGTTTCTTCAATTCCAGCTTAATTTTCCCTTCTTTTTTTCTTTCAAACTTTTCCTTCACTCCATGAAAAGCAGAGAAAAAGAAGGAAAAGAAATTGCGGGGGTCCCATTTAACATGAGCTTTATAAGGCAATTATAAGATCATGATTTCTTGTAAGGTGCAACCCACCAATGAATGCTCGGTTTTAATTCCATGCAAAGTTAACTCTTAGGTATACGTCCTTTGGTAAACGTGTCATGCACTATCGTGTTTGGACCATTTCGGGAGGTACAAATAAAGGCAAAATTTTATATAATTTTTCCTTTTTACTTTTGTCACAATCCCTTTTTATCCAAATTATTGTCCCAATGCCAGAGAAGAGGAACCCTCCAAAATCCAAATCATATCATTTTACGCTGCAGTGTAAAACAAAACAGACTCCTTTAGTACGTTGTGTAATTCCTCTTTTGGTCTTACCTTGAAACAGTCACCGTATTTTAAAGACTAGCGTCTTTTGATGGGACGAAAGAGCTGAAATAGTTGTTCAATGGCTAATGAATACGAATTGATTACAAGTACAAACATTGGCTAACAAAAAGATCATCATAAGTTACTTTCTTCTTCTAAAAATGGACATGTACAGAAGGTTAAAAAGCTACTCAACACATGCACAGAGTGCGTATATATATAATATTATACTTGTTGGCATGTGAATTTATCTACTTTAGAAGGAGAACTCATTGGTAATGTACAAATCTTTATACTACAAGACTTTTAAGGAGTCAAAATGGGATTCTATCCAATTTCATTTGGCACTACGTACCCTTTGGACCAATCTTTTTCTTTACACCAACTTTTGTTTTCTCTTTTAACTAAAAAACCCCCAAAAAGGTGAATCAAATCTAAGTTTCGGTTCGAGAAACTCCTTGAAAGCCAACTAGACCGGCGATGTAGTTGGAATAGGGTTTCTTGAGTATAATTTCATGGTTAGTGAACTTTACAGTTGTAAGCTATGATTTGCTATTATGGTCTTATCGTCTTATATATATATAAAAAAGGAAAATTTCAAAAAGGTTTTTTGGACCACACCCCCCATCTCGTAAAGTTTCAACTTTACAACTGTACCGTAGCTGGGGGCCATGCCAAAATCATTTTTTGACTAACGAAGTGATAAACTTAAGAGAGATTATTGCTTTTAGATTATCCAATTTCAAGTGTTATAATTCAAGGTTAAGAGATGAATTCTATAGCTTTAATAACTTATTCTGTATATTAAGAACATTTACGAAGACAAAATGAAATAATATTAGTGGGACTTGGGAGAAGATTGGTAATCTTATTGCATACTTATCATAACAATTAGGAATGACAATCCGGAGGATCGTATGTTTCTTATCTGTTGAATAAAAAGATGTCGTTTTATTCTAAATTAATTTAAATTTATTTGAACCGAACTGACTCTTTTAAATTTTAAATTTAATTAAATCAATTTTATCCATTAATTTTAGTCAAAAAGCCGTCCATATTAAGTACCTGGACTGGCTTGAAACACCATGTATAAAATTAAAGTTTGACCCAATGGCAAGTCGCAAGCTTGCATACGAGAGAACGGAGGAAAGGATGGAAGGAAAGTGACTGTCTGGCCCGTTCCAAGTTGTCACCTTTCTTTAGAAGTCCATTTACGCTAATCCAGCCCAACGTCTTTGGTCGGATGGTTGGTAGGGTAATTGGATCAAAGTTATAAACAGATGATGTATTTTGAACGTTTATTTATTAAATATTTTCTCAAAATTAGTAGGTAGATTAATTTAAATTTTTCATATATTAATTTTCAAATATTGATAAAATAATAAAATAATAGTATATCTTCTTTTTTAATACAAAAAATTATACTAAATTCAATCAAATTATGGGAAAAGGTTTGACAGATCATAAAACTAATTTTTTCGTTCAATAATGATTGTATATAAAAACATATTTTTAAAAAATATTAAAATTATAAGAATATGAAATAAAATCATTTTCTAGTCTTTATCCTAAGATAAATATGTGCCTTTTATTTCTTGCGCAAAGTAATCATTATCGTCATCATCAACACATAGATAAAGTCTTACTAAGATGCGGGATTTGGAAACATCGGATAATATGTAGCCTTACTTTTTCTTGTGCAAAGTAAGTCTTACAAAATTGCTTTAGTTTAGCACTAAGCAATTTCGAGTATTAGGTTCTAAAATTAATTGGGTTCAAATTCGTGTTTATTATCGCAAGCCTATTCGAGTCGGATCCGGACCTTAGTCCAGCCCATTGGAGACCAGTCATCTGCTTTTGGTGGTTAACACAATAATTAAGCTAAACAAAACTGAAGGGTGAGTCAGGTGATGGTCGACCATTGGGAGCGACTATGCGCGGACAATATCAAGGCTGACATGGACCACCCGATCTTTCCACGTCTTATCACTACCGTTGATCTGGGCGCTATCTGGACCCACCTGCTGCCATACAGGGAGGACCGTGCCGGTGGCTTTCGGTCAGTCTGGTAAGCAGAAGGTACTAATCAAACACTAATTACCATTAACACTCCTAATTAAACCAGCCTGGTTGTTGTCGGTAAAAAGGCTTACAAAAAAATCACCCCTGCCTTGAAATTCAACTGTTAATAAAGTATTCTAAAATTTTTTGAATTTATTATAATAATTGAGAACGAAAATGTTTTTGTTAAGTTGTTTAAAATTAAAATCCTAAAATTACAAGTGACTGAACTTGATTGGTTTATTGAAATTAATTAAATTTATCAGTTAATTTAAAACACACAATTATAATTCAAGATTTATTCTATATATTAAAATAATATGTATAATGTAGTATTTTTGAGTTATGGTATAAATTTTTGAGAGTGAGTGTTGAAGTAATTGGTAAAATTATTCTTTTGTAACTAAAATATCATAAGTTTAAATTACGAAAACAACCTTTTAATAAAATGTATAAAAAAAATTTGCCTACGATTGATATCTTTCTCGTGACAGTCGAAGAACCTTGTGCGTAGAGTTGCTATTGTAGAGGTATTGTATAAGTTTTAGGCTGTGTTTAGATTTGCGATACTGTGGGGATAAGTATTTATTTACCGTAGTTTTCAAACGCAGTTACATATTTGAATCTGCGGTGAACAACCAGAAGTTTGAGAACAGTGTGATGCCACCACAGAAATTAATAAGCAGAAAGAGAGTTGCGGTAGGAAATTACTTTTGCGGTAGAAATTTTACTTTCTATTAATAACATTCATTACAAGTATTATTTTTCATTATATTTTTATGTAATATTTTATTTACTAAATTTATTTTATTTATATTTTATTATTTTAATTTAATATTTTATTATTTATAATTTTAAATTTATATGATTAATAATATATTTTTTAATTATTTATACAACAATTAATAATTTATTAAATCAACAGACTTTTTAGTCATTTTATTTTTTTTTAGCAACCGCAATCACAACTATACTTGCCAAACATCTATTTTCACATTTTAGTAGTTACCAAAACAGCAATTTCAAACACATAAATACTTATTAAGAATAAGTATTTACCATTTTAACTGGTTGATTTCAGCATGTTGGTAACCACCAATACTATCCCAAATTCAGCCTTAAATTTAAATTTTTTTAGCAAATTTTTTTACCAAGATAATTTAAATGCAAGTAATAACTAATTTAATCGGACAAACGCGAACATCGTTGTTACTTTTACAGCTGTTATATTAATCAAACTGTCTTGAGTCTCGACAGCGCAGTGAAAATAAATTAAAAAATGAAAAAAATAAAAGGAATACATAGTACATACATGAGCTTGATGGACAGGCACTCGTGGGCAATGGGGTGGTCCCGCAATTGAGAGCTTATGATAGCGAAACACCTGTCGCCGTAACTCTCGTTCGTTGGTTAATTAAATACTAAAAATACAAAATAGAAAGTCCGTGTTCCTCACTGGGGTTCATGCGGCCCCACCAATGAAATCCCATCATGTCCGTTGATCGCTTCTTTTACTACACCTAACAAGATCTGATCGGAAACCTCAATTTTACGTGACTGAGGTCATGATAGCAAGTAATTCAAAGGGGTTAAATAATGACAAATAAGTAGATCTTA
The DNA here is from genome assembly GCA_025594535.1 of Erythroxylum domingense. Lineage (NCBI taxonomy): Eukaryota > Viridiplantae > Streptophyta > Magnoliopsida > Malpighiales > Erythroxylaceae > Erythroxylum > Erythroxylum domingense. The sequence continues at coordinate 1,601,745 of JANQBM010000008.1, read as the reverse complement.
GAATTTGTTTTTATCTCAATTTATAATATTAATTCAAACTTTAAAAAATAGTATTAAAATATTTTAATTTTTAATAAAAATAATTTGGCATTAAATTTTTATTAATATAAATGACGTGGCAAGTTATATTAAACATATATTTATATTACATGACTGCTTTATATTTTATTCATATCATATTTATTAAATAATTAAATTTATATGTGTCACAATTATAATATGTGATAGTTATATTATAAAAAAATTAATTTTATGTCTCTCATCACATATTTCATATTAACAACAAATTTTATGCTAAATTATTT
>JANQBM010000008.1:1571127-1601340 GCA_025594535.1 Erythroxylum domingense | reverse complement strand
TTATATTATAAAAAAATTAATTTTATGTCTCTCATCACATATTTCATATTAACAACAAATTTTATGCTAAATTATTTTTGTTAAAAATTAAAATTTAATATTTTATTATTATTTTTTAAGTTTGAACTAATATAAAAAAAATTGGATAAAGTATAAGATTTTTTTACAATTATCTCATTTGATTACAATTTTTTAATAATTATCTCATTTAATAACATTAAATTTTTATATGTTCACGAAAAACCTTATTTTCCGTAAATTTAAAAACATTAAACAGTAAGGTATTTTTCCTTCTCGAAAAGAGAAAAAAAAAAGAGAAGAGAAAAAAGAAAAGAAATAAAAAAGAGGGGAAATGAGAAGAAACTCGGGTAGCGCCGATCTCTTTTTGAAGCACTAGCCAGATCCGTTCGACACTTTCTCTCCCACTCTCACTCTCTTACATACACAATCTCTCAAAGCTAACACCTTTTCATACTCTCTCGCCAATTCCATTCCCAATTTCCTGCTCTAGGGTTTCGCGTTTCTGCACCCCGAGCTATACGATTTTCCCTTTAATTTAGGGTTTCAGTCTTATCTTCTGTTTCGACATGCAGCAGATCGTGACCTAGGGTTTACAAAGCCTCTTCCTTTTCTTGTGTGCAGTGTAGCTCCAATTTTGCATGAGGAGTTGGTGCTGCCTATGTTTCTCTTCCGACGACGACGAAGAACGGGACTCACTTCCACCGCTGGTCAAGGCTGATCACTTCATGGAGGACAACAACTACAAGCATTCGGTTATGGCGGACGACAGCGACATTGCAATTGACGATACAGCGTTTGCTCTCGGATTCGAGAACTCTAATCCGTACGATGAGACGAACCGGCCGCCCTCTCTGGACTCTGTAATGCATGGGATTGTGTTGCCGGAGGATCATGGCGGTTCTTGCAGGGCTCAGGGAGAGAGCAGTAGTGGTTCGGTGGTTACGCCGATGGCTGTTGATGAGGGGTGTGATCGGGATTTGCATAATAAACGGGCAAAAGTTTATTCGAATTCCAAGTGAGCTTCTTTTCTCCATTTTTCCTCAAATTCGCGTTTGCGGTTTGTGGGAATGTTTTTGTTTTGCGGTTTGTGAGTTGTTTTGTGAAGCTGGCTTGGCATTTGCTGAGATCACAATCTTAAAGAGATTTTTTTGTTGGTTTCTTGGGTACTAATTATGCAGTATTATGCACATTTATGGTTTCTTCTTCTTGTTGCTCCTAGGAGTGGTTAGTTTACTTATAAAGTTCTAATCTTTTTTCCTGAACTTGGCAGTGACTTGTTTACTCATAAAATTGAGTTGTGCTCGAGTATTGTGGTGTCACAGATAGGATGGAAGGTGCCTCGAGGTTTTATGTAGACTTTGGTTTCGTTGTTTTAGTTCTTCAGTTGGCATCTGAAGTTCCTAGCGAAGCACAGTCTATTGGTTAAAAGTTTTAAGTAGTTCCTCACTTTGTTATTTTGAGACTATGATGTTTATCATTGTTATTGTGTTATATTATTCCTTGCTGAAATTGACATTCCATTATTTCAGTCTTTATGGTTATGTGTTTTTTTTTATTGGAATAATTTCCTTGCAGTAGTCGTCATTATACAACTACTACCTCCCAGAATGTTGGCAAATCTAGTTCATCAGTAGATGAAGACATTACGTTTTGTCAGGCCTCCAATGTTCTGCCTGGAAATGAATTTTTTTATAACAACTTCAAGTGGAATAATAGCAGTGGGAGTCCGTTTGATTCTAGCGGTGGAAGGGATGATGAAGATGAGAGTGACACTTCAAAGTCTGAAGAGGTGGAAGTTCGAATGGATCTAACAGATGACTTATTGCATATGGTAACCACATTGTCTAACATGTTGTCAAGGGATCTATATTTCATTTTATTCCACTCTTCCCATCAGATCTAATACATTCTTCTCTCATGCTTTCCCCAGGTTTTTTCTTTCTTGGATCACATCAACCTTTGTCGAGCTGCAATGGTCTGTCGGCAGTGGCAAGCAGCTAGCGCACATGAAGAATTTTGGAAGTGTTTGAATTTTGAGAACCGTAACATATCTCTAGAACAATGTGAGTTCCACTCATCTTTCTGGTCAATTACGGTCATCTTTATTTCTTACGTTTAAGAACATGAACCTCTTTTTAGAAAATTTTAAGCACTGTGCCATATGTCCTCTTTTCCCGCATATTCTTGATGAGAGAAAATTCATCAGTTTTAGCAGTCTACTTACTAGTTTTTGTTAATTGCTTGCTTGGATGTGTTTATGATTAACTGAACCGAAAAATACACAAGCAATCTACTAGATTATTGAGGTAAAAAACAGTAATAAGCTCCTTTTTTATTGAAAGTGTATGAAAGTTTTCCAAGTGTGTGAGAGTGATGATTTAATTACCTATACTTAGTTTTTTATATGTTATTTGTTTAATTACTTGACCTAATATTTGAAACTTTTTTTTTTTCTAAATATGGTGATTGAGATATTGTGCTGCTTATTATAGAGTGGCCACCTGTTGAAGTTAATAAAATCTCTTAGTGACATTCTATCCTAATCAATATTAGGATACTAGGTTATATATTTCCATGATCTTAAGAACTACTTCGCTCAATGGGGAAATCTTCTTATAAGGTAAGATTTAGGGCAGGCACTTGATGCAAACTTGTTGAAGTGGGACTCTCCAAACTATGCTCTTAGGAGATCCCTCTTCCTAGGTGGCATAGATTTTTGGAGGCAATAAAATGCTTGTTCCATTTTTAGTTGAAACACTTTGAATCAAATTTCCTGTTTCATTTGGAACAATTTGAATTAAATTGCTTGCTTGTAATATGTGTTGCCAGTTGAGGACATGTGTGAAAGGTACCCAAACGCCATTGAAGTAAATATTTTTGGTGCTCCCGCTAATCACTTGCTTGTTATGAAAGCAGTTTCTTCATTAAGGTAGTTGTGGTTCGTTATGTTCACAGTTGCTTCCATCAAGTAATACTTCATGGGTGTTGCTGATATATTTCTTGTTGTTCTTAGAAACCTTGAGGTTTTAACTTTGGGAAAAGGACAGCTTGGGGACCTCTTTTTCCATGCCTTAGCAGAGTGTAGCATGTTGAATACTCTAAATGTCAACGATGCTGCTCTCGGAAATAATATTCAGGAGATACACATAAACCATGATAGATTGCGCCATCTTCAACTAACAAAATGCCGCGTGGCGAGGATAACTGTCAGGTAAAGTCAATATTTTGTTTTTGAGTAGAATTTTGTTGTTTTCTTGTCTATCTTATTTTGTGGTTAAAAACATAAAAAACAATTGCAGATGTCCACAACTCGAGACCTTGTCGTTGAAGCGGAGCAACATGGCACTGGCTGCACTTATTTGTCCTCTTCTACATCTCCTTGATATAGGCTCTTGTCACAAACTTCCAGATGCAGCCATCCGTTCAGCGGCAACTTCATGCCCTCAATTGGAGTCCCTGGACATGTCAAACTGCTCGTGTGTTAGTGATGAAACATTACGTGAAATAGCAGCCGCTTGTGCTAATCTCCACATTCTTAATGCATCTTATTGTCCAAACATATCCCTTGAGGTGGGCACTTAGAGTTTGTTATCCACATCCTGCTGTTGTACACGGATATGCGTTAATTTAACATGTCTTTTGTTTTTGGTTTTCTTTGAAGTCTGTAAGGTTGACAATGTTGACCATTCTCAAACTTCACAGCTGTGAGGGTATCACTTCAGCTTCAATGGGTGCTATAGCTTATAGTTCTATGTTGGAGGTCTGAGTTCGTCATCTCCCCAGCTGTTTGCATCAAACTTCTTATGTAGCTTCAAGCATCAAATTTGATACGGATCCTCCTTTGACAGGTTTTAGAGCTTGACAATTGCAACCTATTGACATCTGTGTCCTTGAATCTTCCTCGTTTGCAGCACATTAGGCTAGTACATTGTCGCAAGTAAGTTCAAGGCTCTATCCATGTCACCATCCATACATTCTGGGACGAAATAGCTTTTGCCTTATCCTTTTGGTTTGCCTGTTCTTTGTCTTCTTCTAATTCTTTGTTTCCTGCAGATTTGCTGATCTGAACTTGAGAACCATCATGCTATCATCTATTATGGTGTCTAATTGCCCAGCTCTCCATTGTATTAACATCACTTCAAATTCACTTCAAGTAGGTTTTTAATTAAAATGCAGCGCCTTCATTATGCTGAATTGAATGTATTTTAGTTTTATTCTCAATTGGTTGTTATGATGCAGAAGCTAGCTTTGCAAAAGCAGGAAAACTTGACAACATTGATGTTACAGTGCCAGTGTTTGCAAGAAGTTGACCTCACTGATTGTGAATCTTTAACAAATTCTATCTGTGAAGTTTTTAGTGCTGGTGGTGGATGCCCTATGCTAAAGTCTCTGGTTCTTGATAATTGTGAGGTCTGTGGACTCGAGTGTCATATAATCAGCTTATGATCTTTTATATTGGTTTGTGCTTGTGGTATATCATACAACTTCATATTTGTTGTTGAAATGGTCATGAAATGTGTTCTTTACTACATGATTAGCTTTCTGTGGTTGTTGACTTGATTTTAATAACCTGAGGTTCTTTTGTGTCAGTCGAGCTGATTTTTTTCTTTTAACTGATCAAACGTGTTACTATGCAGAGTTTGACAGCTGTGCAATTCTGCAGTTCCACTTTGATTAGTCTTTCACTAGTTGGTTGCCGTGCTGTCAAGTCTCTTAAGCTGACATGCCCTTGTCTCGAGGAAGTTTGTTTGGATGGTTGTGACCATCTTGAGACTGCATCATTTTGTCCTGTAAGTTAGATACACTGTCAACTTTTCTTTTGCAATTGCTGAATAGGATTCTCAATTTATTTTGTGCTATATGTACTGTGGGAAAAGTAACAAGTGGTTTCTTAATCCTCAGGTTGCTCTTCGTTCACTTAATTTGGGAATATGTCCAAAATTGAACATGCTTAAACTTGAAGCGCCATGCATGGTGTCACTTGAGTTGAAAGGATGTGGCGTATTATCTGAAGTATCCATTGATTGCCCTCTTCTGACATCTCTTGATGCATCCTTTTGCAGGTTTTGCTTCAGCTTCTGTTATCTACTTTTCTCATTATCCCTTTTTAATTGCCTTGGCTGACTTCTTTGTATTTCTTGCAGCCAACTCAAGGATGGCTGCTTGTATGCAACAACGGCATCATGTCCATTGATTGGGTCATTAATTCTGATGTCATGCCCTTCGGTTGGTTCTGATGGACTTTACTCTCTGGTTGGGCTTAAGAAATTGACTGTACTTGATTTATCTTACACATTCTTGGTGAGCCTACAACCAGTATTTGAGTCCTGTTTGCATCTAAAGGTAATTGTGATCTCACTATGTGTATACTGCATCAATCCCTATGTGGTGGACTACGATTTACTTATAATATAGAACTTGTGATTTCTTCCTCATTACTTCCTGGACCCTATCCCTGATGCTTATGTTTATTTCTTCATTTAAAGGTACTGAAACTCCAAGCGTGCAAGTACCTCACTGACACTTCCCTGGAGCCTCTTTATAAGCAAGGGGCTCTCCCGGTGCTTCAGGAGTTGGACTTATCTTACGGAACCCTTCGTCAGTCAGCAATAGAGGAGCTTCTTGCCTTCTGTACACACCTTACTCATTTGAGTTTGAATGGCTGTGTTAATATGCACGACCTGAATTGGGGAACAACTGCTGGTCAGCTTTCCGAGTCAATCGGTGTGTGCGACTCTTCACTTTTTTCTCGTGATGATGCCAGTGGTCCAGGCGAACAGCCAAATCGTCTGCTACAGAACCTGAATTGTGTTGGCTGTCCTAATATCAGGAAAGTTCTTATTCCACCAATAGCACGTTGCGTCCATCTGTCATCACTAAATCTTTCTTTATCTGCAAATTTGAAGGAAGTTGATATTACTTGCTTTAGATTATGCGTTCTAAATTTGAGGTATGTTTCTTTCTTTTGCCTTGAAGTTTTTCCACTTGTTTGCTGTAATATGTGTTTTTTATAATATAATTGATGGATGTATCTGCAGCCATTGTTCCTCTTTGGAAAATTTGAAACTCAACTGCCCTAGATTGAGCAGTCTTTTTCTTCAGGTATTTGTGTTTTTCGTGTATGCTTCACTTCCTTAATTATCTTTGCTTAAGAATATTCTTGGAGCATGTCTTTATTAAAGTTTTAGGAATCAGTTTGTAAGACTGGATTTATAATGGAGAACCAACTGGTGTTTTTTTTGGTTGGAAATGTCCACATTCTAAGACTAATATTTCTTAAGGTAGCTACAAATTACTTTGTTGTACACCAATTACTATTGTCTGGGAAGCCAGTAGCTAATCCTTCCTTTGGCTAGCACAAAGAGATTGTATTCATAATTTTGATGTGCTTTTTCATGGTTGCATTTACGTTTTCAAACGTTAGCCCACATCATTCCATTCTCCTATATATGGAGCATGTGCTTGTTATTGTCAAAATGGTCAACAAGTTAGTCTGTAGTGCATCTGAACTGCTCTAATTTTTTATCTTGTCCGCATTCTTAGTCCTGTAACATTGATGAAGAGGCGGTAGCATGTGCAATATTGCAATGTAGCATGCTGGAAACTCTAGATGTACGCTTTTGTCCAAAGGTGAGAGAATCATCTTGCATGAAGCATATATCTGTTCCTTTAACTGTTTAAAATAACAAAACTTTTACAAATTGACTTTATCAGATATATTCCATAAGCATGGTGAGATTACGAACTGCATGCCCAAGTTTAAAGCGCGTCTTTAGTAGCCTGTCAGCTTGAATGTATAGGGATCGTCTATGTTGGCTTGATGCGGCAGGGAGGCTGTTTTGGTGTGGTGTTGATGATTCTATTCCTGTTGTAAATGGCCATCTCTTCTCATTTTGTGGTTGATGAGCATAAAGATAGCTTACTTGATATTGTAGTTCTTGATACAATATAATCGCACGATTATTATTATCATTATTATTTCGTTTCTAATCCCATATCATTTCCACATTCACGTTTTTTTGCAGAACTTTCAGATTTATCTGTAGTAAATGCAGTAGCAAAACTAAACAACACTGATGCCGGTAAAAACGGAGTTACTTTAGGAAAATAACATATTTTTGTACAATTCTCCTCTTTTTGGTTTTTAGGTTTCATATCCAATATCAGGTTCAAAGGTACGAGCTTTATCCTCTAAACTGTTAAAATAATTTAAACGAAGTCCTAGAATTCGTATGGAAGACAGACAGGACGAGCCCTTCTTCATGTGAAACTCTCTCCTTATTGTTGGAACGTTGGTTGGCCATATAATAATTGGAAGCATACTGTGTTTTCACTTGAGGGTAGAAGAAAAGAGCCTCGTAACTTTGCTTAACACGGACCAGCCAACATGTGATCATGCTTACGCTTAGGGAAAAGGACCGGAGGTTAGAGAGAGAGACCGATCTCCTGCTCAGTCGACCAACTTAGGGTATACCGTAGACAGGACAATGTGACTGAACCTATGGTGGTCCAAATAGTTTTGCGAGGAAATTTTGAAATCATCTTTGATAAAGTTCATCACTTTACTTGGAAATAATCTGTTTTCAGACATGAACAGAATTAAGTTAGCTCATCTTAGCCTTAACCTTAAAAATGAAAGGTAATGTTTTTGCACACTGTATAACTTACTATAAATTTATAAACTTTTGCAAGAAATTTTATTTTTGACATTATCTTTATTTTTATAAAAAAATTAATTGCTTGCATAGTATTATAACTCTGAATTTTTTATAGTTGATGAAAAGGAAATACTATTTAAAAGTTCTCAAAAAGTGTGTATTGCAATAAATAAATCCGACAGAAGCAAAGTTAAGTAGATTGGGTTGGATCTTCTGTCAGAAGTTAGAACCCGGTTGAGGTGGTTGACATGTCGGCAACTTCGAAAACCCGAGGACGTATTACTGTTAGGCATAGCTGTGAAGCAACCACAACGAAGTAGACATTTCACTGGCTCAGTTCTCTGTTTCAGCTCCGATCCCATCTGTTTTATCCTTACATTTTCTTCTTTAACTCCCGTTCTCTTGAAGCTAAGCTACTACCTCAAACAATGGCCGCTTTTTTTCATTTTTTGTTTACTCTTCTTTTCGTCTCTGCTACTGCAAGTACTCATGGTAAGCATGCATTCTACCCTTTAAAGCTCCAATCTTTTCCTAGGATTGGCTTATAATGGTCAATGGGAAATGTACGTCGTTGCTAATTTAGATTGTTTAAGGGTTTTTGATTTCCTGGTCTGCTTTTCTGATCTGGAAATGAGTTTGTCTTGGCCGGTGCTTATCTTTTCAACTGCACCTAACAATGTAGCTACTAGTTTTCTCGGGATTATTGCTAGAAGTATTGTTTCTTTTTACTACTTTTGTTTCATGTAACTAAAATAACGAGAAGGTCAGATCTCTGCTGTATGCTCAAGTGGAAGTTCATCAAACTTTTTGAAGTTACGATTCTTTCTCAGATTTAGGTTTCTTGCTAATAGTCAAGAATGAGGAGGCATCCCATAGATTAGAGAAGGGTAGGTGATTCTGCAACCAAATTCTTAATCACCGTTTTACAAGTAAGAATTTGCAATAACTTGAGCGGATCACATGATGATTGAGCGGCTTTATCCAATTTTTGGTATCAGGGGAGAGGCAGATCATATGAGAAATTAACCCTCTGAGCTCAGAAGTGTCATGAATGATTATCCAAACCCTACCCTGTATCTCCTCAAACACAAAATATCTTAGAAGAGATTGGTATTACTAAACAGGTTTTGCAGATCAATTAGTTATATGCGCTTCCTCCTTTAAGACTAAAGAATTACATATCTAAGGTCATTGCATAAGAGAAAACCCAAGCACAAGGAAGCATGAAGGGAGTGTTTTAAGGAGGAATTAGCTTGTAATGTGCCTCAGGAATTCACCTTTCATCAGCTTCCCTCTTGGTGTTCTTTGCTTACACATCTTAGTGGAACTATTACCGCAAAATACAAGTCTTATAAAAAACTTTTTACATTATTTATGTGTCCAGAATCAGCTTAATGTAAGATTTATACTCTGTTGCATGGTTATGATGCATGCTTGCTTTCATTATGCATCAGCATAAGAAGGTTAAGCAGTCTTTCTCGTGTTAAAATAAGGTTCAAGTTAGATCGAAGTCCAGGCTGCAGATTTATTGTTCTTTACGCATGGATCTAACGAGGTTTAATTTAATAGGTGTGGTGAGAGTAACCAACAACCCTGCTGATCAATTGGTGGCTGTGCTTAACAGTAACAGGAATTCACACAAGGGTACATTACTGTACAGCAACCCTGGTCTAGCCTGCATTGCTTTGCAATACATAAAAGCTTATCAAGGGAGTTGTGACGCTGTGGGAGGGCCTGATGCCAAGAAACCTGCTGAATCTGAATTTGCTGAATCTTTTGCACCTGACTGTGGTGTTGTCAGCTCAACCCTCTCACAGATTACCGGTCGTCTGCTAGGCTGCCAATCTGAATATGTCCCACCTTCTGAAGCATTCTCAAAGATCCTCTTAAAAGATGAGAAAGGCTTACAAATTCTTTACGATAAGAATCACACAGAAGTTGGAGCTGCGGTTAGCGGAACTGATGGGGGGTCTCCCTACTTTTGGTGTGTACTGTTCAGCAATGGTAAGCGTAATAGCAGTTTCGCCTTAGAGGGAGGTGAGGCCAAAATATCAAGACCTGGATGCTTTAGCGGTGCTAATGATGAGTGCAGTGGAGCTTGGCGTCAGCCTCTTAGTCTACGGCTGTCTATTGCCGCTGCTTTGATTGCAGCAGCCTTTGCCTTCGTTTCATAGAACATTTTCGTATCACAAAATTTTCCACTTCCCTCATGTTTCTGATACCCTTTTGATATTTGCATTGGCCTTTATAATTTGTTTGGTGTAATTCAATATTGGCATGTTTTTTCAGTTGGCTTCAGTATAGTAGTGCGTCAATTCATTTTCCGTAGCATCAAGTTATTAACCAAACTTTACAAAATTAGTTCCTCTGTTATAAGATTATCACTTTCAAGGCAACAGGAACACCATAAGAAGTTCCAAAAACAAGAGTTAATTTAAACTAGTCCAAGAAAGTGATTTAAGGATAGCCAATCTTAGGATAAGATTATCACTGTGCGTACTAAGAAATCAAGAGTAGAAGAAGCTAATCTTAAAGCCTACAGATGTTTTGGAAAATGAAGGAAACTGGTGCCCGTTAAACGTGATTCAAGCTAGAGATACTCGTGAAAGTCTTGCACTTTATCACCAAAGCAAGAATCACAAGGATTAAGAGAATACCACCAGAAGAGCCACCAGCTCTGTGAATCCAATATGGATCAAACTTGGTAAAGCTCTGGTCTAGATACAGTGATAAAGCAATTGCCAAGATCAACATCACCAGCAGCAGTGGCAGCCATGAAGCAAGGTTGACAGGTTGATCATCCGATTCTGAATCATAGACGGGCCTCTGGTTGATATACAGAGGAGAAAACACAGCTAACAGGCCGATCAATATAGCCAGAAGCCTCGCAAAGGAACAACGCCTGCCACTCCAGCATGCAGTTGCTGGTTCCATTCAAGAAACAGAAGTTGAGAGTATAATTAAACACTTTGTTCTTCTTATCATACCACTAAGCTAAAGCATTCCAAGTAGGGACGAATATCACCACAATAGTGTTCGGTTTTTTATGCCTTTTGGTGATTGATAATCTTCTTTTGTGGACTGTAAATACTAGTCGATAGTTTGAGTCTATACAATGGAATAATATGGTAAAGCATATTACTGTGGAGTGGTTGCAGATGCTCAATATGACAAGGGTCTAAGTGGGGCAGAGTCTTTCTGCAAGAACATTAACCAATCAGCTTGATCATCAAAAGGGAATAAAGTGATTTGTTTTGCGGATTAAATTAATTTGGAAATCCAAAGCGAGGATAGAAAGTTTTACATAAACAGCTATCCCATTGTACCCATGTTTTTGGGAGAAATTTTCCAATAGCTGTAAAATCCATGTTCTGCAGAAGAAAATTGGGTAATCAACTTCTTCAAGAAGCTTTTACATATGTTAAAGGATGCAGACTAAGGTAATTGGCAAAAGGATAGAGCATTAACCATTAACTAAGAACTTTTATCGCCACCTGCAGAATCTGATGCTGCGTGGTATTATCTTTTGGCATCTTTTCCTCTTGATCACAATGTCCAGAAAACTCTCTTGAACACATTAGGCCCTATCTTTATATATAAGATATTTCTTCCTTATATATCTTTCTGAAGTGGATAACTCCACTCGGGATTTTCCGACAATTCTCATGAAGATCAAGTTCAGCGAGCTAAAGCCAACAATGGAAAGGTGCTTTTCTTAAAACAAAAGAACTGCTTAGTTTTTAGTCTTCACAATTCAAGCTACTAGAGATGGAATCACGTGAGCTTCAGAGTTCATGCTAACTACAAAAAGATGAACAATGAATATCAAAAAGATCAATCTGGACAGGAATATAACCATCTCACTTTCTGATCAAATAATACAGTCAATAACAATGTTATACGTTCGATGTATCTCCATACTAAGACCGGAAAAGACTTCCCGGTATTGATAAACTACCAAATTACAGAATGCTGTCACCTAATCAGCATTCCTGAAGCTCTTTGAACTGTTTCTACAAATCCTTTTCATCCATTTCTTTTGAGTCGTTGTCAGACTATTGAACACTGAATGAGGTGCATGTCTCTCTACAGGAGCCCCTGGTACTGGAAGCTCAGCAGGAAGAGCAGCAGCAGTGCTAGTAAAGGCATTCAAAACTATGAATGCTAATATAGGAGAGAGATCCAACGTTCCTCCTAGTGGCGGGATGATTCCACGGAATATGTTCAAGTATGGATCACATACAGTGCTGAATCCAAGACATGAAGTCCACATGAAAAAACTTGGTAAAGATTTGAACAAAACCAATCTTGAAACTGAATCGAAGAACTTTTCATGACTCTACAATTACGATTGCAAGTATATGAAATATCCATCATTACAAGTCTAGCTTTCACTAATATTTCAAGGTTCTCATCTCACATTCTTCTCAAATAATTGCAGATTTAAATCTATAAGAAACTTCAGAGGTTGAGTGTGCACCTGAGAGGATTAACAATTGCAGGGGGAGAGTTGGGAAACCAGGTCAAGACCAGCCTTATAACCAACAGTGTGTTGTAAATATTCAGAAAATTTAAGATGCCATTAGCCACCACAACCCCTGCCACAGAATCGCCCGGTAAGATAGCAGCAAAACTGTGGTTGGACAAAGCGTGTGAATTCCTGTGGCTGATACGGTGAATCTGAAGTGAAGTCCCGTTAAAAACTATAAGGTTAACTCTCTAACATGCTATGTCAAAACTGCAAAGCTTCCATTGTTGACTTTCTCAAAAAGAATCAAGCTTTGGGCAAATGAGACAGAAACTTACATGGGTAAGTTGTTCGCTGAAGTGGCAAGAGAAAGAAAGGATCTTTTTGAAGAAGGGATTTTCAGAAGCAATCAACTGGAGGAATCTAAAGCATTTATCAGCAGTTGAAGTGATTGAACTGTGAAGCTCTCGTAGGATGGTAGTTGCGGAACCAAGATTTGGCTTCACGGGCCTAAAAGACAATGGGTTCTGAATTATGGAAGAAGAGAGCAACACGAAGTTCGTCACAACGCTGGAGGATTCCAATTTCTGAGACCGTGACTTATTCAACGCCATCTTTGTTCCGTCGAAGGTGAGCAAAAGAGAGTCTCCTCTCTAAACTCTGAAGCTCAAACGAACAAGATAACGTAGTCGTGCTTTGTTACGTGGCACATTATGATTCGCTAATGCACTTTGTTTTAAAACGGTGCAATTTAGAAAAGAGTATGTGTGGTATCGGGTCGGGCTTTAAAACGGTCCGAAAACTCAGGACCGCATCGACCTCTTTCTACCACATGTTTTAAATCCAAACGACATCGTAGATGACGTGGTAGGCCCATATTCATTTAATCGCCATCAAACTTCTTTACCTGTCTCCATCGTCTTCATCTCGCTACTGTTCTTCCTCCCTCGTTCTTTCTCTTTCTCTAAAATGTATTCTTCTCTTTCTCACACGTAACGTTGTCTTACGCTTTCCTCTCCACTGTTCAATGGCTTCTCTTGGTATACTCACAGCATCGCCTTATTTGAGGCTTCACTTCGATTACGCCGCGAGTAGCTGCCGCGTTGACCGTCTTGACTTCAATGCTCACAGAACGCAGCGGCGTCGTTCGGTTCACCGATCTTGTCTCGCAATCTCTAACACACTAGAGACGGAGTTTCGAGCTCCAGCTTCGAGTATGCCTGAGGACAACCCGGTTCTTCTTGATGTGAGCGGGATGATGTGCGGTGCGTGCGTCTCACGCGTCAAGTCTCTGCTTTCCTCCGATTCACGAGTGGACTCGGTTGTCGTCAACATGTTGACAGAGACCGCTGCGATTAAGCTCAAGCCCGAGGCTGTCGAGAACGACAGCTCCGAGAGCGTTGCGGAGTCTCTGGCTAGGAGAGTGAGCGATTGCGGATTCGAAGCGAAGAGGAGGGTTTCCGGGATGGGAGTTGCTGAAAATGTGAAAAAATGGCGGGAAATGGTGAAGAAGAAAGAGGAGTTGTTGGTGAAGAGTAGGAACCGGGTGGCTTTTGCGTGGACTTTGGTGGCGTTGTGCTGTGGGACACATGCTTCCCACTTCTTGCACTCTCTTGGCATTCATGTTGGTCATGGTATAACCAACCCCAGTTTAGTTAACCAGTTGCGTTCTGTAACTTTTGGTTCTTAAGTTGGTTGTATGTGATTTTCGTATAGGGTCGGTGTTGGAGGTTTTGCATAACTCGTATTTGAAGGGTGGGTTGGCTTTGGGAGCTTTGCTGGGACCAGGAAGAGGTTGGTCTTTTGTTTCAGATTTCTTAGTCTTGGATTGTATGTAATGAGCAGACCTTAAAACTATACACTTCCTTTTCATTTTTGTTTACAAAAGAAATATCTAGTCTGTTGGACTGAAAATTGGGAATCTTTTGTAGAGTTGCTTGTCGATGGTCTAAGGGCATTCATGAAGCGTTCTCCCAATATGAACTCTCTCGTGGGATTTGGTTCCACTGCAGCATTTCTCATCAGTGCGGTGAGGCCCTTGCCTATTGTCATTATCAGATTCAGATTTTATTCATGTTGCACCCTATCCCATTTTGGTTAATTTTTCCTTTTTATTTAAGAAAAGAAAATCTTCTCTCTTGTAGGTTGCCCTTCTGAACCCTGATCTGGAATGGGATGCATCGTTTTTTGATGAGCCGGTGAGTTGCTTACTTTCTTGTTTTGCATTCCTATTAGAAGTTATAAGCTTACTCGTAGGGTAACCTAATCATGGCTTATTTTCCAGATATCTGGATATTTTGCAATTTTCTTTACCCACTTAACCTGTTAACAGGTGTAATTTTTAGCTATCGTAGTGTTTCAAACCAACAGATATAAGTCTTATTGATGGAGCTTTGTTTTTAGTTTGCAGGTGATGCTTCTTGGGTTTGTACTTTTAGGTCGTTCTCTTGAAGAAAAAGCGAGGGTCAAGGCATCTAGTGATATGAATGAACTTCTTGTAAGTTGAAATCTGTTTTGCAGCTGCGATTCCCTGTTTCATACATTTAATGTTTACCTGCTACAAATTCGAGTGATTTCAGTTCAAATATTTGGTTGCAGTGGTTTATGCTAGATTTTCTTTTAATATCTGTATTATCACTAATTAAAACAAACTTATCTGATATCTTTGAGCTGCGTGTTTTGCAGTCCCTCATTTCCACTCAGTCGCGACTTGTAATTACTTCATCAGATGGCAATCCTCCCTCTGATACTGTTCTTTGCAATGACGCAATCTGTGTTGAGGTTCCCACTGATGGCATTCGTGTAGGAGACACAGTTTTGGTTCTGCCTGGAGAAGTCATTCCTGTGGATGTAAGCATTTTATATTCTTCAAAGAGTCTTTTGGTCTCTCATTCCTTCTTTTCTCCATGTGTTTATCCTTATATTCATATTCCATTACATTTTGTAGAGAATCTTGTAAACGTTGGATAAAGTTGATCTTTGTATTGTTTCATCCCAAAATAATCAGTGTTAATTTATTTTTTCTGTCAATAAATAAATTCAATTCTTCCTGTCCTTCAGTCACAAACTCCACATCTTTGAAATTTGAACCTTCTATATTATTTAGAATTCATCAGTGCTTGCTATGATTTGTGATGTGAGATGCTTATTCATCAGCTCTTACTTAGTGTGAATTTAGTACTGTCCATATTGAATGTCAGCTGGAATTATACTGATCTTCAACAGGGGAGAGTTCTTGCTGGAAGAAGTGTTGTCGATGAATCCATGCTCACTGGTGAATCATTGCCTGTATTTAAGGAAGCGGGCATGGGAATCTCAGCTGGAACAATAAATTGGGTATGATGGATTTCAGAATTAGAAAAAAATATTCAGTATGCTATTTCCAAATTGTGGCTCGTTCAAATTGTATCTGAATCTTTTGTATGCCTCACCCAAAAGTTTAAGCTTTTGGATCAAATGGTTTCTTAAAACTGCTAATATTTGACATTTTCAGAATGCTTTCCATATTTCTCTAGTATAAATTTTGAACTGGTAATACAACATCTTACCTCTTGATAGTATTAACATGAATAAAATTTTACTTGGAATAAATTTAAATTCTTTCTTGATTTATCTCTGTATTTGCTGGTCTGTATATATATATATATATATTGGTTACTTGATTTAAGGAGAGGCAATTGCTAATTTATTTCAGGATGGTCCTTTAAGGATTGAGGTCTCTTCTACTGGCTCAAACTCCACAATATCCAGAATTGTGCGCATGGTCAGTATGTTTCTTTGGTTCTTTCCTCTCCTACACTTTATTTTTTTCCTTTATTGCTTCTGTCATAGCATGAGCATCAGACGAATCGAAGGTAGAGAATAGACAAGTTCGTTCTGCTTTTTCCTCATTTCAGACCTTGTAAAGATTGAAGCTTTACAAACTTAAATTTCTATGTTTTTACAAAATCTGTGAGTGCTCATCCTGTCCCTCTTAAGTTTGACGCCTTCGAGTGAAATCAGTCATTGGAGCAGCCTTTTCACATTTTAAAGCTTTTATGTGAAATTTCAAGGTTGAGGATGCTCAAAGCCGTGAAGCACCCATACAAAGGCTTGCAGATTCCATAGCCGGGCCATTTGTATACAGTGTGATGACCATATCGGCCACAACTTTTGCTTTTTGGTATGCCTTATTACTTTACCTTTTGTCTTTTCCTTGTGTCAAATTGGAGGCAATCTAGTCTACGGCTTTCCTTTCTACTCATCTGTCAAACCCCCTGCACTATTCATCTTATTGGTTTAGTTACATGAATCATTGTATTTATTATACTGTACTTCCAGTTTATTATCTAGATTTGGGTTTTAATGTGATTTTGACATGTCACTGATTAAAGCAATCGTCGATTTTTCCCACATCAATGGTTTGTGATTTTCATCTTTGTTGGTTTATATCTTTCATAATCTTGCTGTTGATGTGTTGCACATTCTCATTCAGGTACTATATTGGCTCACATGTTTTTCCCGATGTCTTGCTCAATGAAATTGCCGGACCAGATGGTGACGCATTACTGTTGAGCTTGAAACTTGCTGTGGATGTCTTGGTCAGTGATTATGGTCTTGTGCATCGAAGTCTTGTAATTGTTCATGTTGTCGTTAATCCTCTAGGGTGAATAATTTAATGTGCTGAGATTAATACCCACCTCTATCTTTGTGACGTTGAATTTCTTGTTCCAGGTAGTTTCCTGCCCATGTGCACTTGGCCTCGCTACACCCACTGCAATCCTAGTTGGAACTTCCGTTGGTACAGTGTCTTTAACTCATCAGTTATTTACATAAACTTCAATGCTAAAGTCATTTGCTGATCAGCTACCACTTAAATTTTTTCTGCTATCTGAGGGAAAAAAAAAGGTCATGGCCAGAAGAATTATAAGGACTTTTGTTGAGTAGGAACTATTGTTGTTAGGCATAGTCTTTATTTTTCCTGTGCAAGGTAGGATCAATCAGTTTAATAACAGACATTTTCTTATATTTCTATTATTTCTTAATAGTCAAAAATTGCATGTGGCTATAAATGATCTCTTTGGGTGTTTAATGTTCATTTTGTTTGGTAATACAAGGAGCTAAGCAAGGGCTTCTCATAAGAGGAGGAGATGTGTTGGAACGTTTGGCCAGCATTGATCACATTGCTCTAGACAAGGTGAGTTTGCCTTTTCAGTTTTCCCGTGTGGGAATGTAATCTTTTTTCTAACCTAAGAGATATTTACTAGTACTACGAGTACAACTAAAAACTTGTTTCCTGTTTCTCCCCATTTTGAACTTTCAGACGGGCACCCTCACTGAAGGGAAACCTGCCGTTTCTACTGTGGCTTCAGTCACATATGAGGAATCAGAAATTCTTCAAATTGCTGCTGCAGTTGAGAAAACAGCATTGCATCCAATTGCAAAGGCCATTGTAAATAAGGCAGAATCACTGAACCTGACAATCCCGACAACAAGAGGGCAATTGACAGAACCAGGTTTTGGAACCATGGCAGAAGTAGATGGACGCTTGGTTGCAGTTGGTAAATTCGAGTGGGTTCATGATAGATTCCTGAGAATTACAAGCCAGTCAGATATACAGAAGCTTGCAGCTGTCTTGACTTACCAAGGGTCACAAGAGATGTTTTCATCCAACCATTCAAAGACGGTTGTCTATGTTGGACGTGAAGGAGAAGGGATCATTGGGGCCATAGCAATAACTGATAGTTTGCGCCATGATGCCAAATCTACCGTGAGTAGGTAAGTTTCTGTACCAGTAGTTTTTAAGTACTAGTTGATGTTTGTTACCTAAGAATGCTGGTTTAAAGAAGTTTTGTTGTCTGGAAATGGATGTACTTCTGACGTGAAAATTTGTTCTACTTGAGCCTCTTTTTAATATATTACTTATAATGGTTAGACATTGAGCTTTTTCTTTTTCTAGTCCTCTTTATATTTAGTTTGTCAGAAAGCAGGAAAAGCTGTAGGAGAATGTCTTTGATGTCCTCTGCTAACGAGTCACAAGATCTGTTGGTTTCTCTAATGAATTTATTTTCACTGTTATTCAACAACGTTTCCTATCTATTTATCCTCTACATTATATCCTTTTTGCTACAGGCTGCAGCAGAATGGTATAAATACAGTCCTCTTATCAGGGGACAGGGAAGAGGCAGTTGCAACTGTAGCAAATAGTGTTGGTATAGAGGCAGAGTTTGTTAATGCATCATTGACTCCTCAGCAGAAATCTGGGATTATATCATCTCTTCAAGCAGCAGGACATCTTGTTGCTATGGTAACCATTTTTCACATTTCGCATTCCTCTGGGGTTTGGTATCAACCGTGACAGATTCACATGGCCATTGTAATCTGTAGCTTATAAGAAACCTTACACTTCAGTCAGATTCTACATGCAATGAAATTTAACTTGTTGACATTGAACTCAAATGAAAGATGTAGGTGATTACATGGTGATTAAGGTGAAACTTCCTGCTCATTTTAGATCAAATGGCCAATAGGTCTGAAATAGGAGTCCATCTTGGGAGTGAAACTCAAGATACCAATTCTGTTGGGTGATTAAGCTGTTCAGAATGTATTGACTCATTTTGAACAGAAACTAAGTGGAGTGGTAAGCTTCATGTAGGTTGGTGATGGGATAAATGACGCCCCTTCATTGGCACTTGCGGATGTTGGGATTGCTTTACAGAATGAAGCACAAGAAAATGCTGCATCCGATGTAGCAGCCATTATTCTTCTTGGCAACCGACTTTCACAAGTATGATTTCTTTGCATTCAAATTTGTTACTCCTTGGGAAGTGTGTTGAATTAATTACCACAAAAATGTGCTAACGCTAAGCTTTGTAATCTGCCTTTTTGTGGCAAAATCCTTGGAATAAAAAGCAACTTATTTCTTCCCGCTCTTCACACAATTAAGAGAACTTTTCAAGTAGTTGTTAATGCTGCTGTTTATAAGGAGACGATCATTTACATGGCATGTTAATGTTGTATAGGTGATTCTTCCTGGTATCTACAATTCTCAAGATGAATTTTTCTATCTCTATCTCATTTCTTTATAGGGATTTGGTTGGCAGATAGAGATATTAGTAAGAGCTAATGAGATTGTGATATTTTGATGATAGGTTGTAGATGCTCTGGATCTAGCTCGGGCAACAATGTCCAAAGTATATCAAAATCTGTCATGGGCAGTGGCGTATAATGTTGTAGCTATTCCTATTGCAGCTGGAGTACTACTTCCCCAGTATGAATTTGCCATGACTCCTTCGCTTTCAGGTGACCGAATGAAAGTTCTTTCCTTTGCATGGACAAATAATGCTTTGCCCACACTCACTTCATCCCTCAGCCAGCAACATATATGTATTAATGCAGGGGAAGGGGAATGACTAATTCATTTGCTTTTTACTTGTTTTGACAGGCGGATTGATGGCATTAAGCTCAATTTTTGTTGTCACCAACTCATTGCTTCTAAAGCTTCACGGATCTGAGAGAAGAAACAAATAGAGCTTTCGGCTTGGTTGACAAAAGCCAGGAGTTATTTGAACCCAAGAAAACAAACAGATAATAATGAAACACTCTCTGCACTGTGTATTGTACTTCCATTGTTCTATCTGGCAGAAAAAAAGACATAAAACTTTAATACTTGTGTGTAGAATGTTGCAAGTTTTAGGAAAGTGTTGTCTCCTCTTATTTTGCACAGGCACAGCTCATGTCATGTTCATATTCCATGTTTTTTCTCGTGATTGAATTTGATTGCTTGCGGCAAGAAAAAGAACAGTAGCTGTCATTATGTAATAATACATTCTATCATGCATGTGTGCTTGTAATTGTATTTTATTTAGAACTCAAAACTTACAGCTTATAGTGGAATGTTCGTTGTATTTATATTCTTGTATATGGAGGTTGTATGGAATTCACGCAAATTAGTGATCGACAATTTTTGACCCATGAGTCGTCGGTCCGTGAGTCAGGCTCAAGTTTAGGTAAAATAATATCGTCTTATTTGAAAGAGTTGAGTTTAAGGTAAATTTGGATTTTTGACAAATTAGATTTTAATCTAATTAAAAAATAAATTATTCTATATTTTTAATTTTAAAGAATTTATTTTAAAAAATCCAGACCAATTTATTACCATCCTAGTGCAAATTTCAGAATACATGTAAAAGTTTTTTATATATAACCCATTAGATCATTTAATAAAATTTTACATATTTCAATTAAAATTAATATTTAAATTAAAAAGTTGAAATTATTGAATTATCAATCATGAGCAGAGACTTCATATGTACACATTCTTTCATAGGGGAACTCATCGCAATTATTACACCTCTTATATAATTTTGGCCCATCAAATTTTCAGTTTCATTATTTTAATCATATTTTATTAAATTTCATATATACATTTACATATTTATATAGACTTTATCTAAATATATGAATTAGATTTAATAAAATATAACAAAAATATCATAATTAATATAAGAGATGTAATCTTGACTTTGGGTACACATTCCACACTCTTTCTTACACTGTTTTAGACTTTTAGACTCTGATGATGGGATATTTATTCTTCAGTTCATTCCCCAAAAAAAGAAAATAATTAAAAAAAGGAATTCATTTGATAAAGCATTTAAGTTGGGCTACTGAATGGGCCCATTTATCCATAAATTAACACATTAAATGGGCACGTGACAGGGCAAGGAATTGTTGTTGAGAAAGAAACGCTTATCATGTGATTACTGGGCCCACTTATCCCCTCTCATCAATTATACACCTTAAATAATAATGTTGATAATATCAAACAACAATTATGATTAAGGAAAACCAAAAATAAAAAGCACTTTGGGCCCTACAAATCTAATGGAAAACTCAATATAGTCCCTAACAACACTCCAACAGTCACTCCAATGGCTTGTTTGAGTCTGTCACAGCACATGGCAGCTTGGAGTATTTAGTAAAGATTCCTCGTTGCCCAAACGGCTGGGGAAAAAGTCTAATTTCAGAATTGCAGAAATTTAAAAAAAATCACAACTTTTGCCCTTTGGGCATAGTTTTGTGCCTATAAATATTTACACTCCTCCATTGCTGAGGATGTCAAAACCCATTGATTAGAGAAAAAACAAAGATGGGTATATTATGGGATCATGCGAAAAAAAAGGAAGAAAAAAAAACAGACAAGACCTGCCCATAACGTGGCAAGCTGTGAGTGGTGGGGCAGAGGAAAAGACATGTTGGGTTAAGAGGAGCAGACCGTAATCTAGGAGACAAAGGACACTAAACTACATTGTATTATATATAATAACGAAAATCAAAGTCAATAAGGCTTAATAAAATAAACTGATTCACAATGTTGTTGTTTATAGTTCCAGTCATCTCAACCAATGAACAATACAATAATGTTCTGAAAGGGAAAGCAAGGACTGTGCCCTCTCTCTCTCCTTCTTCTCTGGCTCTACGTGTCTCTCTTCCTTTGCATTAACTTGGTGAGAAGGACAGTAACGGCGTTAATGGGCCGTCTTAAAGGACATGGGACCTGACATGCATAATCAGAGACAAGGGTTGGTGTCAGAGTGAAGAAGAGGAGATTGAAAGGACGAGGCAAATGACCTTCCCGAGGTAAATTACACAAATGTTATTATATAAAGATAAAAGAGAAAGCAGCTAAGTGGGGTCCAAAGCTACGAGATTTTGAGAGAGAGTGGAGCAATTTAGTTCCAACTTTTCTCTTGGGTTTTAAAGAGGGACTAATCCCATTACTCTCATCCCTGAGTCTGGAGTCTGGACCCCATTGCTGCTCAGTTTCTGCAGTTCTATACTTTCTTTCTTTTTTTTCTCCCCTGTCAGTCTCTATCTATCTCCCCTGTTTTACTATTATTTATGCCACTCTCTAAGTAACATAGTAAAAATGTCTCCTTTATCTTATAAATGATCATTTATAAAGTTATCGGAACATGGTTTTCACTAATATATGTACTTCTTTATGCTTTAGTGTAGCAAATTTGGAGATATGGAGGTCTTAGTACGGAGATAATTTTGGACAGTTAGATAACGAAATGATCCGAACAGATTTAAACAACCGCCAAACTCGAGTAGTAAAGACAATGGACATTGGGAGAGGCCTGTGATGCAAAAGTCCAAAGATGAATTAATTGAGCTTTCCCACCTAGAGAATGAATAGAAATTTATTTATGCATGGATGTGGAAGTATTTGTACCAAAGAGTTTTGAAATGGAGCTCTCCACAGAGACCCCATGAGAAAGGTTGCTACTTGTGGTGAGCATTTTTTGCAAGCATTGTATTACCCATCAGTAACCCTTTGTCAGAATAACCAAGAGAGATACAGACAGAGAGATAGAGAAAGAAAGTTGCAGGTTTTGTTGCAGAGCTCTGCAGAGAGAAGAAAGAGTGTTTTTTTTCTTTTAACTTTTGTATAAATGCTTATGAGGCAAAGACTCTATCTTTCTTTCTCTAGCTGTTCCCCTTTCTGTTCCTACATTTACCTTTGTCTCTCACACAGCTATTAGCTGTAGCTTTTTGGTACTGACCGATACTCGATGAGTGCAGTACTGTTTCTGGAGAAGCGATGTGATAGAACAAGTAGGAAAAACTCAAAAGCTTTTTAGCCTCTTACCCGCTCCAGGGCGCAAGTTCATGTTTGGTTATTCTCCAATATCCATGCCTTTGTCGAGGAGAACGAGAAGCTCTAGATTTTACTCGATATTGGCAAGTTCCCTGAGCATTTAACTAGGTGTTCCCTTCCTTCCGTCTTCTCGTCTTCTACACTAAAGTTCCAGGATTGCGAGTGAAAGTGGCCGTACAGAAGTTGGGGGCCTTAGAGTAGTTTAGTGGAAATTTTGGGTGTATCTTGAGAAGGGCTATGATGGCATTTCGCGTGGAATGGGTTTTACTGGGTCTTATCCTCTGCTTGGGTTTTGGTTACGTTGAGTCTGATGACGGTGAGTTCTTGATATGTTGGCTGCCAAAAAATGCAGATGGAAATGATAGTGAAAGCAATTAAATGTAAACTGACATTTTTGCTGTTATGAATCTTGTTGAAACTAAAAATGTTCAGCTTGTTTTGAATTATTTTAGGTCTGGACTGGAATTAATATTTAAGGCTCCTTAATTTTGTACATTTCTTGGCTTTATGTCCCATTTTGCTTCTTAACGTGTTGCTTCCTGGGACTTCATCAGATCCTTATTGAGTTTAGTTTAGTCTTTTTTTTCCTGTTGCACTGGTACTATGTTCAAGTTCTAAAAGTTTACTACTTCCAGATTCTGATTTCGATGTTTAAGTTTCAATCAATGGTAAAATTTTAAAATTTTCTCATGAGAGCTTAACATTTCAGAATCTGAATCGCTTTCGTGCCTGTAAGAAAGTTTTTTTTAGTTTTTATTTTCTTATTAAGATCGATATTAACTACTAGTATGGTACAGATGGTGAAGGAGCAACGTTGATGGCAGTAAAGAAATCTTTTAGAGATGTGGACAATGTTCTATATGACTGGACGGACTCCCCTTCTTCAGATTACTGTATTTGGAGAGGGATCACTTGTGACAATGTCACATTCAATGTCATTGCACTGTTAGTTTACCTATTTACTGTTTTCCTTTGTAGTTTTAAGTGCTTTAAATCTCACGTTATGTTATCAATAAAATCTACTGACTTTCGTCTGTTGTACTCTAACTGCAGTAACCTCTCTGGTCTGAATCTTGGTGGTGAGATTTCACCTGCAATAGGAAATCTCAAAGCTGTTGTTTCCATGTAGAGTTCTCTTCTTCTGCTTTTTTTTCTGTAGCTAAACGAGAGTGTTCCTTTCTTGTGCTTTAACATCAAATCTGGTTTAGTCACTTTGATCAAGCATTTGTTGTTGATCTTGTATCAGTGACCTTGGGGGTAATCATCTTTCTGGGCAGATTCCTGATGAGATAGGCGACTGCTCTGCTTTAGAAAGATTGTATGTTCCATTAGTTAAGCCAGATCAATAATGTTCAGTAGATCTCTGTTCATATGCTGTAATGATATCTGCTCTCTCTTGTTCCTGTTAGGGACTTGTCATTCAATGAGATATATGGGGACATACCATTTTCAGTTTCAAAGTTGAAGCAGCTAGAGATTCTGTGAGTACTTATTCTGTCATTCCTCGGTTATAAATTACTCCCACTGCCTTATTTTCAATGTCTAAAAGAAAGTTTCAACTGCAATTCTTGGAATTCAGAATTTTGAAGAACAATTTATTGACCGGGCCAGTGTCATCTACCCTGTCCCAGATTCCAAACTTGAAGATTTTGTAAGACATTGCCCTTTAAAATTTCACTCTTCCACGTGATTGTTTCAAATCAACATATTTATGTTCGAACTGCTGGTTTCAGAGACCTTGCACAGAACCAACTCCATGGTGAAATTCCTAGGCTTCTATACTGGAACGAAGTTTTACAGTATCTGTGAGTATGCTGTAATGCTTTCCACTTATCCCTTCTGAATGTTCTTGGAATGTTTCTACTATCCTTTTGTGGATTACACTTTATATTGTCTTCTTAATGGTTATCTTTTTCTCAATCTTAGTGGGCTGAGAGGAAACAATCTGATTGGTACACTCTCTGCTGACATGTGCCAGTTAACTGGGTTGTGGTACTTGTAAGTTTTATTTGAAAGATTTAAATTGGTCTTCAAAGATTGTAGAATTGAGATGATTCACCTAAATTGCAGCATGTTTTTCTAAGTTTGACCATTCTACCAATGTAGTGATGTTCGAAACAATAGTTTGACCGGAAGTATTCCTCAGGATATCGGCAATTGTACTTCCTTCCAGGTCCTGTATGTACCCTATCCCTTACTAGTGGTACTAAATTTCCTTGCAATGACTGATTTTCTGGAAGTTTTATCCTCATTCATTTCTTTGATATTGATAGGGATCTTTCCTACAACCAGCTAACAGGAGAGATTCCATTCAATATTGGGTTCTTACAAGTAGCTACACTGTAAGTGACCTTTGTTTTCTCAATTTTGATGATGACAACTTGCTTAAGAAGTATTCTTACTCATACAAGGATCATGGATTGCCAGATCCTTGCAAAGTAATCAACTATCAGGAAAGATACCGTCTGTCATCGGTCTGATGCAGGCACTTGCTGTACTGTAAGTGTTGTTAATTGATTTTATCTTTCAGTTTAGGACTTGAGGAATAACAGTCTTCTAACGCTGCTTTATATTGTTTTGACTCCTATTAAAACAAAGGGACTTGAGTTGCAACATGTTAAGTGGGCCCATCCCACCAATCTTGGGAAATTTATCATACACAGAAAAATTGTAAGTGCTTTCTTCTTGATCTTTATATAGTTCCTGGGTTTTAATTCTCCAACATTTCAGATGAATTTTGATGAAAATGGGTAATCATTGTATGAAATTTCCGATTAATAATCTCATATTGTGCAGTCATGTGAGCTCTCATCTCATTGTAATTTATTATTTAAAGACATGCAGTCTCGTTATTGTCAAATTGCTGGTTTATTTCTGTAAATTAATCCGTTTTTCTTTGTGTGACAGATATTTACATGGTAACAAGCTCACTGGATCCATTCCCCCAGAGCTTGGCAATATGACAAAACTTCATTACTTGTATGTGCTATCCCTGGCCCTATATTTTATGTGGACTCACTTTATTAAATTGTTCAATACCAATATTATGAAATCATGAATTCAGATGTTAACTTGGTATATCTCTTCTCTTTATATGTTTCCTGTGGTGGCTGGAACTAGAATACCATATGTTGAACATTCTGAATGTTCTCTACTCTACATTCTTTCAGGGAATTGAATGATAATCAACTCTCAGGACGAATACCACCAGAGCTTGGGAAGCTAACTGACTTGTTTGATCTGTAGGTTTTCAAATTTTACGATGTTCTTGGCAGTCTTTAGAAAAATTTTTAGAATGGAATTTTTTGTTGTACGGCAGGAATCTTGCCAACAATCACCTTGATGGGCCTATACCTGATAATCTGAGCTCCTGTGCGAATCTTAATAGCCTGTAAGTATAAAACCTTGCTAACATAAAGTTTGATATAAAGTTTTTGACAAGTGATTGCTAACCATTTTCTTTGATCACAGCAATGTGCATGGAAACAGGTTGAACGGGACAATTCCACAGGCGTTTGAAAAGCTGGAGAGGATGACATATTTGTAAGTTTGGCCCTGGTGCATATCTAAGCTGTGGTACTAGTTCATTTTTTGTTGACCAAAAGAACTGTATTTCTAATTGATTTGCCATTTTCCTGGCTCTTCTAGGAATCTGTCAGCCAACAGCATTAGAGGTCCAATACCAATTGAGCTTTCTCGAATTGGCAACTTGGATACCTTGTAAGTATTATCTTTTTTCAATTTATGTCCATCTATTGTCCTTCCTCGAAGTGTTTGTCTGAAACCCTGCCTATCCTCTGTTCAGGGACATTTCTTATAACAAAATCAGTGGATCAATTCCTTCTTCCCTTGGTGACTTGGAACATCTCCTAAAGCTGTGAGTTATGTTGACAAGTTCTCCCATTATCTTAAAGCTTTGCTTTTTACTGACTTCTAATTGCTCTATGTGTAGGAATTTAAGCAGGAACCAAATAGATGGAATTATCCCATCAGAGTTTGGTAATCTCAGAAGTGTTATGGAGATGTAATATCTTTATATAAGTTTGAAATAAGCAATCCGTTTAAACGTTGTGTTCTCCTTTTTAACTTGGCGTTTGATGCTTTTATGCTCAGTGACCTTTCAAATAATGACCTGTTAGGATTGATTCCTCAGGAACTCTGCCAGTTACAGAACTTGTTTACTCTGTAAGTTCTAGTTGGCATTTGCTTTCAGCTGTGATATACTACTGTCATTCCTCAGATATGCAAGTTACATACTGGGCATTGCATACTCTTCTTCTACTACCATAATGTATGAGCTCTATTTTGTGGTGACTATAATCATCTATTTTACATGCACCGAACTTAGGCCACGACTACAGTCATGTTAATCTTTCCATGCACATCAATTGTAGGAGATTGGAGAACAATAATATATCAGGTGACGTAATGCCTTTAATCAACTGCCTCAGTCTTACTATCTTGTAAGTTGTTATTATGTATTATCATCTCGTTGGTTTTGATATTTTACTCTGGAGATCGTATCTTCAGTAGCTGACCCAAGTAACACCTACAGGAATGTGTCTTACAATAATCTAGCCGGTGTCATTCCCACAAGCAATAACTTCTCAAGGTTTTCACCAGACAGGTTAGCTGATTTGATGACTGGTCTCCATACAATATGAACTGGCTACTTTTCCACTCTCTGATACTCCAATTTATTCCATTTGCAGTTTTGTTGGAAATCCCAGTCTTTGTGGATATTGGCTTAATTCACCTTGCCATGATTCTCGTCCTACTGAGAGAGGTAATCACTAATTTACCGTGAGTTGTACTTTCAATCACATCTGAGGAGCAACAAGTTGTCAACTTGATCTTGTATGATTTGGAAGTGACATTTGTTAAATTGTTTTGCGATTTTTAATGTCACTGCAGTAACCATTTCTAAAGCAGCAATACTTGGGATTGCTCTTGGTGCTCTTGTGCTTCTTCTCATGATCTTAGTTGCTGCATGCCGGCCACATAATCCGCCACCATTTCCTGACGGGTCACCTGACAAACCAGGTGCGTCTGCTGCATGTCTATGAATAACAAAATAACTAATGGCATATAGCTATGTTTTGACTCATCAGAAATCAATACGATACATTAGCGACAACCAAGATTATTGGATTTTGCTCATTTCAAATATGACCATACTGTTAATTTGAAGTTCCTAAAGCTTTATATTTTTTGGATTAACAGTTAGTTATTCGACCCCAAAGATGGTGATCCTTGACATGAACATGGCACTACATGTGTATGAGGATATCATGAGGATGACCGAAAATTTGAGTGAGAAGTATATAATTGGTTATGGTGCGTCGAGCACCGTGTATAAATGTGTCCTTAAAAATTGCAGACCAGTGGCTATTAAGAGGCTCTACTCTCACTATCCTCAGTGCTCGAAGGAATTTGAGACTGAGTTGAAGACAGTTGGAAGCATCAAGCACAGGAATCTGGTTAGCCTGCAGGGATACTCTTTATCCCCATTAGGAAACCTTCTGTTTTATGATTATATGGAAAATGGCAGTCTCTGGGATCTCCTTCATGGTAAGATTTACAGCATCTATTTGTGGCTTTATCTAGTATTTGATACTTTTTTTTAATCATTTTCTATAACTGTTTCTGTGAAGATTAGTTTTATTATCATGAGGCCTGATTTTGCATGAAGCAATTGCTTGTGAACTATTGTTATAGTGCTGTCTTTTGCATATGAATACTTTGTAATGGAATTACCGTACCAATGTGTTTCAGGACCTACAAAGAAGAAAAAGCTTGACTGGGATACTCGTCTTCAAATAGCCCTCGGAGCTGCTCAAGGGCTGGCATATTTACATCATGATTGTAGTCCCCGTATCATTCACAGGGATATCAAGTCATCAAACATCCTACTCGACAAGGATTATGAGGCCCATCTCACAGATTTTGGCATTGCCAAAAGCTTGTGCATCTCAAAATCACACACTTCTACTTATATTATGGGGACAATCGGTTATATAGACCCCGAGTATGCACGAACGTCTCGCCTAACAGAGAAGTCCGATGTCTACAGTTATGGGATTGTTCTACTTGAACTGCT
This sequence comes from Erythroxylum domingense, assembly GCA_025594535.1. Taxonomy (NCBI): domain Eukaryota; kingdom Viridiplantae; phylum Streptophyta; class Magnoliopsida; order Malpighiales; family Erythroxylaceae; genus Erythroxylum; species Erythroxylum domingense. The sequence continues at coordinate 1,572,448 of JANQBM010000008.1, read as the reverse complement.
GACTGGAAGAAAGCCTGTTGATAATGAATGCAATCTTCACCACATGGTATATACCAAGTTGATACGATGATAGGATAGTATATTTATATCGGTCTAGAGAATACTAAGCGCAGTTAGCATGCATTCTGTGTGCAGATTTTATCGAAGACGGCAAACAATACTGTCATGGAAACTGTCGATCCTGAGATCACTGCCAAATGCAAGGATCTTGGTGCTGTAAAAAAGGTTTTCCAGCTTGCTCTTCTATGCACCAAGAGACAGCCACCCGATCGCCCGACCATGCACGAAGTGACTCGGGTCCTGCAAAGCCTTGTGCCATGCGCCAACCTTCCAAAACAATGCAACCAGAATCCTCCTCCTGCCCCTCTCCCGCTCCCATCAGCCAAAGTTCCATCTTACATGGACGAGTATGCAAATCTCAAGACTCCACATTTGGTTAACTGTCCATCAATGAGCACCTCAGATGCGCAACTCTTCCTAAAGTTTGGTGAGGTAATATCTCAAACTGGCGAGTGATATGCAACATCAACAATCACCCGAGTATATCATAGTAGGGTAAATTATGTAGCAACTTGGTGATTAGTGGTCTGAATGGCAGTTATTCAACTTTTTGGTTGTTGGGGGGTCAGTGGTTTGATCAGTTAGTGGAAGTTATAAAAACGTTAGTATCAATGATTGTGGTCGGGAGAAAAGGAAAGGTTGGGACTACTTCAATAATAGAATTTAAAAGAGTAATGCTTATCATGATGCTCGCACTCTCTGCATGAACCGTTCACTGTAAATTTGTGATGGGTCTTTGTACGAAGTATAAGCATCGTCTGGTAGCTTTAGCTTGGTGGGGTTACGAGGCTGACTCTTTTTGGTCAGGCAGAGCTGTTAGACGGTGGTTGAAGCAGTGCGTTATTTGTTTTGCCCAGCAATAATGCTCTGCAGTGACTTAGCTTGTGTGACGGACAATACCTTCACATTTCTTCAGAATTCAGATCAGATGTTGACACTTCTCGAGCAGACTCAACTACCTCGTCAACTTGTCCACTTGCTATAGTATGATTTCTGCCATTGAAATGGACCATTAATTGTCATAAAATTTTACGGGAAGGTGATGTAGATATTCCCAAGGATTTAAACTGTTTCCCAAGTTTTGAATGCTTTCAACTATTTCAAGCTTATAATCAGAGCAAACGAATTACTACCCAAGTTTTAGTGTGGAAAACCGAATTATCCAGTAATAAAACCTGTTTGCTAAGGACAATCTCTAAGATTCCAACATTTGACTGTGTAGCATCATGGACCCAAGTTAGGTTAGGTAATGGTCCTGACC
>JANQBM010000008.1:1539132-1553337 GCA_025594535.1 Erythroxylum domingense | reverse complement strand
CATAACCTCTTACCAACCATTATTTTTCATTTCATACCCATTCTTCCTTTCTCATTCCCACTAAACAAGCATACCCTTAGTTTTGGTAGGGGTCACTTCTTCAAAGAAAATGGCATCCATTAATGTCGAGACTCCAAAAAACCAAGCTTTAAAGGAGTTTATTGGTCAGGACAACCAATTTGACATTACACATTCCTACCTAAGACGTACTGGCACAATTCACATAAAAGTTGATGATAAATACTTGGATAGGGCTCCACATTACATTAGTTAATTTAGATCACTCGTTTGCCTCCTTCGATAGGCTAAGCAGTGATGATGGTAAAGACAATTTGTAATATATTTCTTTAGAAATATGACAGTAATCTGTATTCGGAAAAGAAAGAATACAACGGTTACTTTCAAAGGTTCAATCCAATGCTCACTCAAGAAGATAATAAATGAAGAAAACAGACCATCTCCTTTCAACCTCATGTGGAAGTGAATGAAAATTGCAAAACTTTCAGTGTGTGAATATATAGATAGGATACTGCAGCCAACGGTATCTAATGCTTAAAATCTGATAAAAGTTCTTTCAGTTCTGTCTGAATGCTTCTTGATCACAACAAACCAGCTTCAGACAGATTTCTACGTAGCAAAGTTTCGTCAACTAACTTGAAAGTCTTCTTTACAAGCTTCTGATCAAGGGCAGTTGTACTGTAAATTTTAAACACCCTATCCACACGATCGGGGGCTGTGCTTTGGAAATACAATTCCTCAAACTTTTTCTTCACAAACCTGAAGAACAAAAGCATGGGCAATGGTCATTAAGTATATTCTATGGAACCAAGAAAAGCACCCATAGAAGGTTGAATATGACACCCAAGTTAAAAAATGAAATGGTCATGTCTGTCACTGGATATAGAACCAACTCTTTTGTAAAACAAGCATCCTATTAGTATTATTCAACAGTCTTCTATTCAAGCATTCTACCGTAAAAGTATCAGCTTAAGCAATTGCCCCTTTGCAAGATTACCGGGAAGGGGGACATTGGACGTTATATAGATGGAGGAGACAACACATTGCAGAAATTATGGGCCTTAAGCCAAAATAACAATTCGATTGGACAGTTTTAAATGGTAACAGTAATCATCTGTGTAAAGAAGATAAACCAGCAAGGTACAATCTTACTCGTAAGCATGCTCAATTTCTTGGTTTCCTGTTGAAACTTGCTGATAATCCTTGAACCAACTGCAGACGTTCAGCGGCACCTATACAATGTAGAAACATTAAAGACCGAAACTATTGCCAAATTTCACTAATAAATATAATGCTGCAACATCAACAAGTACCTTTAGAACCTTCTTTTCAAATATGTCAAACTTGTTCAGAAATAGCATGAAGGAAGTTTTCTGCATATAGGAATACACCAAGAACAACAATAGTCACAACCAATCTGAATAGGAAGCTCATCTCACAAATTATGTGAACACATAGCAAGTGGAAGTCTTGAAGAAACCTCAAAACATGGTTGCTTCAGGATCCACTCGAAAAGTTCCTTTGTCTCTGTCATACGATTCTTACTTTCATCCTCAAAAAGTGTTTGATCATAACTGAAGCATCAGTCATCAAATTAATTCATTTCAGACTAATATCAGTTCTAATTCTAATATTAACAGATCCATAGTAGTATCTGTATTAGTTGACAATATACACATAATAGTATTTTTAACACTATTTTGACCAGTCCGATGTTTATACCGGTTAGCCAACCCTTTTCAAAGCTCTCAGAAACTTGACATGCAAAAGATTACCAACAACAGATCTTCTTTAAAGGGGTAAACAATGATAATGTCTAACGAGTAATACAATAGGTACTCAAGCATCAATAAACAAAAAGAAAAACTTATGACACCCAAGCAAAACAGAAATTTCCAATTCCCAAAACCTAACAACCATATGATTTGGAAACTAGATCAACTTACTCACTAATTGCGGCACAAAATATTACAGCCGTAACACCTTCAAATAGATGGATCCATTTGCGTCTCTCATTTCTTTGGCCGCCAACATCAAAAAGTCTATACACCTCACCACTTTTCTTGTTCTTCCCAACAGGGCTGTCAAATTATACTCTTGTGAGTTTTGAAGTTCAAAACTTAACATTTACTATGCACATGTCAAAAGTCTGGACATGTAGATATAAATTGAACAGGTTACAGTTCTCATAAAACTGTGGCATCATGTTAGACATAATGATAGTTGGATGCAACCTGTAGCATCATTATGCGTAAGATGAAAGCAAATACAATTACCAGTTTATCACTATCAAGTGAACTTACAGGAGTAGCATCACATTGCTAAAACTCTTGGTTGAACTATTAGCTAGTTGGATTAAAAGACAGGCATAAAGCAACACAAGACGTGAAAAACAACTCATGAAATATCAATCGACACTGACGTAGTATGTTCACCTGAACTGAATCTCTACAACACCAGTTGTTCGAACTCTGGCATATAAAACATCATCCTACAAAACCAGATATGCAAAGCAGTGTTACAAGATCTAAAGGTTCCACAAGAAAAGTCTGCCTTGAAAACATTTAAATTACAGGGCAATTTTCAATTAAAAGAATCAAAGAACAATTAACATAAAGGTAAGGAAACAAGCTTAGCCGCCGCAAAGAGAAGTGTCAGCACTAACACCTAAAATACTCTTAAATCACCCGTCACCAAAGAAACATAAAGAATAGTAAGGCCAGCTGATGGAGGTAGCGGAATGGACTCTTCAAAGCATCAAAGGTTTTCTAACATGTACTGGCTTTGCTATTTGCAGTTTGGTGAGGGTAATAACCTCTTCTGAAGAGTCGACAACAACTAAGCTGGGTAGCAACCGATGTAATGACATCAGGGAACATTCATCAGATGGTATCCTGAGAACATTCTTTGCGGACATATGCACACTTTGGCAAATTTCAGATCCAAAATCAGCCAAAATGAGGATATTGTTTTATGACATGAAAGAACAAGAGTATGTTAAATCAACCCTTGATACCTTAGTTGGAACATAATTTGCAGCAGATAATCTCTCCAAATTTTCCATGAAATAGAGGGAACAATCTGGAACGTGGAGTCCTTTTCCCTGGGCATATGTTTCCTACAAGCACGGACAAACATCAAAACGAGACTAAGTCAAAAAAAGAAGTAGAAGGTAACTAGTATGAGTCATTACATAATACAGTAACCACCTGAATTGCAGCATCTTTCCACAGAGTATCAATTTCCTGCGCAAGTTCTTTGGTAAGACTTGGGTAATCAAACCTGCCTCCAATCTCTGAAAATTTCTCTCCTATTTCCTGATACCAAATAGAGCCTCTTCATTCCCAACACTAGACAAAATGTTAAAATGGAGCTAACAAAATCACTCAACTATACATGATAATCTACACAAGTAACAAAGATTAAAGCAGTTGTCAGCTCCAAATTCTGCTAAGTTTAACAAATAATTAGCCTGCACAAAAATGAATAGATACAGACTCACTCCCACATTTTACTTATGCATGTGTCTTCCCTTTTCTTTCCATTTGTATCTGAATGCGTTTGGGAGTTGAATAGGGGGTTGGGTCGAAACTAAGCACACTAAAAGAGAAAACCCCACTTAAGAACAATACCATGGATAGCAATTGAATTCAAACCTTATTCTCACTGGATATTACATACTTCGAGGAATTTGCTTCATTCTGAGCCAATTCTTCACATCCATCATATAATACCTGTAGAAGGACATTGAATATATTCTTTAGAACATTTTCAAACATCCACTAACAAAGTTATGTCAATGTGGTTCCCTATAATTTTTTATGTTGGCCAAAAAGGGAAATAACAAACACACCCTTTCAAGTAAAGCATACTTTTATAGTCTGATAGACATTGGCATGGATGACGGGGATATAACTCTTTAGCTCTCCTTCATCGAACCCACTTTGAAATAAAAGTTTGATCTGCAAATTAACCATTCATCATAGTTGCATATGCATAGCAACTACATGCAAAACAAGCACATTTTAGACAAAGGAACTCTATCCTCTAACCTGTTTAAAAATGGTTGATTTCCCGGAGTCTCCAGCACCTTGAGCAATACAGGTAGGCCATGACATCAGAAATAAGGAAAATGAGATTGAGGCATTTGATTGATCCAAAAAAGAAGAGCAGGAAATAAACATGAAGCATGCAATGTAAAACTGAACTTCAAACTCGTCATAAGAAACAAATGTTCAACCATACATCTTACTGGGTACGCCTTTTAAACTTAAGAAGCATACTAAATCAGGAAGGAGAAACTTATCCCTCAACTATGAAAAATAGCAAGAAGCTACAAACGGAGAAATTGAACCAAACGGCACCTTAGAATGGATATTTGTTGACAAAGATTGTGGAAAGAAAACAACAAATAATTGCCCTTCCACAACCTATAACATGACATTCTTATGTTCTTAGTTTAAATGCAGACGAAGAACAAAAGGCATGTATAACTTATAGCTTCATGATTGTTGTTTCTTTTATGTAAGAGCGCTCAGCTCCATGGAAACCTCATATTGCCCACATCAACCTCAATAAATTAAATTAATTCGACATTCTTTGACTGATTTCAATTACTAAGTAAAAATTGGTAGATACATCTAATTTAAAAGAGTTAAATACCACAGAATATGTACCAAGCAGTAGAAGTTTTTGAATGTGCTTTTCAGCCTTCGTCTCTTGTTCAATTCTCCTTTCAATCTCTGCAGCCTGTAGGTGCAATTAAGCAGATAATTGGAGCCCCAATTTAGGAAAAACAATGGCAAAATAACCAGTAACAACTTTATGAATTGCATTCTTAAAGTTGCCACTGCGCAAATAAACAAAAAGGTAGTGAAACTTGCATCTCATAAGACAATTCACCTGGGCATTTTCTTCATTATCTGCTTCATTATAATGCCGATGTTTACTGCAGAGTAAACCCATGTTTTCTATTACAATAGACAGCATAGACTGGGACAATCAACGACCACCAGGCGTCAGACAATTCTTAGACTGCCTTCCACAAATACCTCTGCTAACTTGTCAGCTTCACTAGATCAGAATACCACAATCGGCCGGGAGATGACAATAAGATATAACAGATATATCTGCCAGAATAGCTCAGGCTTAATACCAGTATACCATAGCCCACCAAACAATGTAATACGATCAAGCACCCAAATGAATGTCGCATATCAAGCCTGCAGAAGAGGAATAAATCGAAGTAATGTTTATGCCAGACAACCACAAGAAGTAACTTGAAGGTGAGAACTGAGAAATCAAGCTTCACTTGAAACGCTAAAACTGGTCTACAAAGTAAACATTTTTCTTATGCATCGAGACAGGGTTCAAGCACTAAACAGACTCCCATATGCGTGCAAAAAACCATGGATGAACCAACATACGCACTGATAAATATGATAAAGAGCTAATCACAGACAAGGAAGTACACAGTCTTAAAACAATCTCGTGAACCAAACTTAGGAAGTTCGGAAACATCACGTTTGTATGGCATTATTTTGATCAACTCAATTCCATGTTCTAACTCATTTGTTTTTTCAAATTACATATACAAGAAAACAAAATTAAATTTAGTGTGGAAGGATCATCGTCAAGGAACAGCAACTTAAAAAATAACTTATTACATCAGTCTCATTTCAGCACACCCAAATTAAGATCTTTTCAATCAACGAAAAATATAATCGATTTAGATCGTGGGGGACAACCAAAAAAAGTGAAACAAAATCAAGCCCAGAAAGGGAAACAATAACTTAATTATGAGCAAAAAAGAGTTCCTGATCAATCAGAGTTAAGACTGCGAAAAAAAAGAAGAAGAAGAAGTTTACCAAGAACAACGGAACTCGGCAAGAAAGCAAAGATCCAGAAACAGGAAAAAAAATTTAAGCAAAGCAAAGGGAAAACAAAACCACCCCATCTAAGCTCACCTAGGCAGCCGCTGGATTTTGGTCGAAGAAGATGAATTGCGCGCCTCCTGCTTGCTTTGGTGAGACTACTTTAAGGTATAAAATATACCATAAGCTATAAAAATCAAGTCTTTAGGAGTCAAGACTAATGCAAACAAATCCCCAGTACTTGTTCTGGGTAACACCAATACCTATAAAGAAGATGAAGTGGGTTAAAAGATAGAGAGGAATCTAGAAGCAGCCACGTCTGAAATGAAGGAAAATAGAGAACGAGAGCGCCTAAAGCTGCCCCTACCACAATGTCTCTCTCTCTATCTACCTGAGCTTGTCCTCAGCTTGCTTCCTTGGCCTCTCTTCTGGGAAAATCCGAGTCAAAAAGTTCAGCTGTGCGAGCGTTATAAAAACAAAAACAAAAAGATGGGTTTTTGTAGTTGATACGTAACTACAAAGTGCTGTACTATTCGACTGTTTTTCTTGGGAAAAGCATACAGAGATACCATGGCAAAACTCTGCTCCTCATTGGTCTTGTCTTGTTTCTCTGTCTCTCTAAGTCTAAACCTATGTGTGCGTTTATGCCTGAAAAGTTTCGAATATTTTTGACATGATTAGTGGGAAAAGCTTTCAACTTTGACTCGGAAGTTCGCAAGTTCATACAAATGATTAACAAATTCCCCTGTTTTGTCCGAATCTGATCTTTCTTTATGTGTAACTCATGGATTGATGAATGAACTGTTTAGACGTTGTCGCAGTTAACTCGGTTATTTGTTTGTATTCTGTTCGTGACTGAGACTGGGACTATATCGTTTCTTCTCGATTTTAATTATGTGATATTTAAATTTGTCAATAAATATAAATATCACGTAAATATGTTAATAAAATTTAATAAAAAAAGTAAGAATTAGTTAACGAAAATAAAGAATTTGTACTTAAAATTAGCATTATAAAAATATTATAGACTTATATTTATTATTTTTTCATATTAAATAAATTTTAAAATATTTTAAATATTTAGAAAATTCCTCGTTCCAATCAAATTATCTTGTTAAGTTACTAATGGTTCTCAATATAGTTTAATTATTAATATATCCAAAAAATCAGAAATTCAAATTTTATTGTTAATATTTTCTAAATTATTTTTAAATATACTAAATAAATATAAAAATATGTAATAATTATAAATTATGTATTTTAAGAATTACAAAATTGCAAGTTTTTTAGGGTTTAAGGACCTAGGTTTTATAGTCTTCTTGGGTTTATATCAATATTATATATCATTAGACCTCGCCAGACTCAGTATTATTGCGAGATTCAACTGAGTGTGATGATAACGATGATGTTTTTATTTACAAGAATCAATCTTTTGTTGATCATATGACAAATTTAACATAATTTTAGATAAAGGTTTTAATTTTTGTACTAAGCTTATATCAAACTTTATACTATTACCAAATATTTCATACTAATGTGAGAATTACTTCAAAGCGTCCCAAAAATAGTAAATGTAGATTTTTACCACTAAAAAAAATAGCAACTTTCAAGTTTTATATTAAATACATTTTGCTTTTAAGTTGGTTGATTTTTTTAACATAAAATCTAAATAATATTTCAAAATATTTTAAATTTGAGATTTAAGTCGTTGATGATTTAAGATTCAGTTGTTTTTAATTTGAAAATAAAATAATGTTATTTAATTAACTAAAATTTTTTAAAATATATGTTATTGTAATTATTTATTTCTATATTATTAGATAAAATAAAAATAATTTATTTCAAACTAATTTAGGTTGAAATTTGATCAAATACATACATATTTATTTATTTATTGGTATAAATAATTTCATAGCATATATAATTCCAATGGAAAAGCACACATTTTGGTGGTTAAGTACAAGCTTATGATAAATTTTTATTTTCAAAATTTATTTAAAAAGTCCTACCCTATAGTAAGAATTTATTGGTGAACAACGATTTACATTCCTTTAAATTTAATATTAAATTTACAACATTATGAAGAGCCATCGAAGAAATTCTTGAGAATGTAGTTGAATTTCATCGGTCTATCTATTTGGGGCATATGTGATGAATTCGGTATTATTTCCAGCTTTACCTTCTCCCCAATTGTGCTGCAATTGAACAACAAAGAAAATAAACCTTGTAACATGAGAACACGAAAGCTCAAAATTCAGAAACCCAAAGTGTTGGATGTGTAGTAAGGCAAAGCTATTGGAGCATTAGTCATTAAGTTGAGACAAATGAAATAGAAAACGAAAACAAGACTGATGGATCACCTACCTCTGCAGTTTTATCGCCATCTCCAAAGGAAAGATCCTGTCGTTATCTCCCCATACCAACAGGACATCCTAAATGATAAAAAAAACAAACATAAAAGCAAGACAATCAGAACATAAACACTATACAAAAGTTGTCCATCGTCGCATGCATTTGGGAGAATTCATATTACTTCACATTCTTTTCATCAGAACATAACTCACGAAATTGTAAGAGAGCAGTAAGTACGTACCTGTTTGAGTGGAGTAATGCTGATGAACTCTTCTCTTCCAACAGACACTCCTTGTAAAAGCTCCAACTTCTTGTCCCTGTCTTCTAAAAACAGTCGCTGCACTCGTATATGAAATCAAATATTGGTTCTTTATTCTCCTCAAACATGATCGTTATTTCTGGCATTTTGTAATATTAAATAGAACAGATTTTTAGCATAAGTCTGTTCATAAGATGATGTAGTATACGTCTAGGCAAAGTTATCTTATATAATTTGTTGTTTCTAATCTTAACACTTTTAAGTTTCTCATGAAAAATATTAGTTAGGTTAGAATCAGAGTAATTACTTATGAACGTGAAGACTTTCCAACCAATGAATTTGGGACGAGATGGACATTATTCAATTTATTCATATCCCTAAAACCCTAAATTCAAGTACTCTTAGCTTATCTAAACAAGGATCATATTGAGTTGTCAAAAATTCTGCACCTAACACTGAATTTGGGTGCACCCTTTAATTGAATCAAACTTAATTTTTCTCTATCTGCCCAACCAACCTCACGATGGTTCCTACGAATATGCTCCACCGGTTAAGGAACAGCAATATCTTTTCTAAGATAGGAAAGTTCAGTTCTTGTGGTAATAATCGTTTCAGGATAGGAAAGTTTTCATGATCTACTGGATATCAGATCGACCAAGACATAAAAGTGCAGATTGACGTATCTTTTTTTAAGTAAAAATCGATTCTGACATGAGTACAGACCACGAAAATTGATGTTACCTTAACGAAATCGTTTAAGAAAAAATCTGGGACCATATTGAGTTGGCGATTGGCAGCTACATCTACCAGAGCTCTCAATTGCGAAGCGTTCTGTGGCAACATAAGATTGCCAATGCTTTCCTGTTTTCCTCTCTTCAAGAGCTCATCATGGTCGCTCTTACTCATGTTCACGCCGGAGCTTGCTATCACCACCTTCCCTGCAACTCTCTCCGGCCACAACCTCGCCATGTGGTACGCTATCATCCCTCCATAACTCGTCCCCACCACGTTGTACTTCTCTACGCCTAACTTCTCGAGCAGTTTCGCCACAGAAGTCGCCTGGAATATCTCTGACCTCTCTGTCGACTTGGTCGTCGAGTCTCCGAAAAAGACCAAGTCAGGTACGTAAACATTATAGTCTGGTCCGAAAAATTGTACCTGAACAAACAATTACAGAACACTGCAAGTTGTGTATTACGTACGACAGTAAAATAGTGTTCATTAAACTCGCGCGCAAGACAACCACAGACTCAAACAAAAACCTCTGCAACCGACTCGAATATCGGTAAGCGGGTCCGCATTTCAATGCCTGCCATTAAATAACCGCAAGAAAGGGGACAAAAATTGACGGGGTTGATTACCTGTCGACGCCATTGCCACATGGCGACAGGACCGAAGCCGTGGATTAAGACCAAAGATGGTTTGTTTGAGGTGGTCTGGTGGGGATCGGGGCCCCAGAAGTGAATGGTGGTTTCGTGGTCGATGTCCACGGCTTGTCGAGAGAGGCCGGCGCCGGTGATGCAGCGGCGGATATAGGCGCTGTAGAGGGAAGCGAAGCTGAGGAAAGAGAGTGCCATGGAGTGAGTTTGTTGGATTGAAGGCTACGTAAGGACTAGTTGGGTTACGTTACAAATGAGGTCTCAGGAACATTTATGAAGGGTAGAGGTGCAAGAAGTCTATTCCACCGTAGATTGCTTTAACTTTATAGATTTTCATTTAAACTAGTGTATTATTCATTTTAATTTTAACACCAATACTTGCAATTTGATATCTCGCCAGTCGCCAGTTTGAAGAAGACATTGGTCAAGGTAGGGGAAGTAGTTGTTGTTAAGTGCTGCACCAGTGTTTAATGTATTTACATTAAAGATTGTGAATTGGTTGTTCACCAATAAATGTTCATGCTCTTGTATTATGGAAAATTATTTTTTTAATATACTAACTTTTATTGATACGAGATCTTTATTTTAAATTAATTATAAATCAACGTGACAAGAAAAAGGTGGACACACCAATTTCTTACCTTACAAAATTTTAGATATAATTAGGATAGAATATAGTGACATATTTACATTTTTAATTAAAGTTAGTGAAAAATAAAATTATTTTTTAAAATTATCAAATTTCATGTTTTCTGGTGTCAATTCAGATTGGATTTTTCTATTTAAAAAAAAAATTAAACTTCAAACTCAATTTAAACTCTTAATGCTGCTCCTACAACTGTTCCTTTCCTGTGTTGAGTTTACAAAGTAAAGCTCATGGGCTGAGCCCGAGTCCGGACGATTCATGTATGCTTTAGCTGTAGCTTATTTCAGGAAACCAAATGGACACTAATTACAAGTTCACATCTATTCTTACGTGGGACTTTGAATTTTTTAGAATGACTCCCACATAAGTAAAAACAAACTATCAATTATAAGTTACATCAATTATAAGTTGAACTGATAATATAAAGGGATAAGATAAGTTAAACAGATAAGATAAAAGGATAAGATCAATTAAATGTGTTAATAGGATTTAATTGAACATGAATCATAACTAGTATAGGAGATCTTATCCTTTTATATTATCAGTTTAACTTATCTTATCTCTTTATATTTGTAGATAAGATTTAATAAAATATGATTGGAATAGAGTAAGTGGAGCAGAGAATTTGATGGGGAATATAAAAGGTTTAAATTTTAAAAAATTAAACTATCATAAAATTTAGTTAAAAATTAAATAAAATTAAAGATTTTTAAAAATAATTAAAGAAGATTATCTTTACCCTTCGAAAATTTTAAATTTTAATTGAAAAATAAAACTAAAGTTATTTCATTTTAAAGGAATTGTTGATAAGGAGAATAAATGCTACAAAATTAAAATTATAAAAGAGATATCAATAATTTTTATCGTACTTAGAGATTGTACAATAATCGAAGATATGACCCATAATAAAAAATCTTGGCATTGCTAAGATTCAAATAAATGATCTCTCGTAAAAAAATCCTGATAATTTTCTTAAATCTTTTAACTCTTGCTTAGTTAGCCTAGTGGTAAATATAATAATGATAACAATAAAAAATTTTATTTTTATTTTCATATTATTATTTATTTATGATATGTTATGATTTAATTATATTTATTTATATTTATTTAATTATTTTTATTACTTTTTTTCCTTCGTTTATTTATACGGGTCATTTAGAAACATTTTTTCTACTAACTATGAATAAAGCTGCATACTATTAAAATTTTTACTTAGTGTTAATATTGTTGTTGTATATTAATAATCTTTAAAGATTAAGATTACATCCACATTATACTAAACAAGAAGCCAATCCAACTTATTTTAGCCACGTATAAAGCATATAAAGCAATGGAATGCATGTAAGTCGTTGGAATTTTGATAATTGATTTGACATTGTCATATCGGCTGCTCTTCAAGAGCAATAATTAAGCAAAAATATTATAAAAAATGTTAAACGAGTAATTCATGCCTTGGACATGCATTTTACGAATAAATAATGACAGATTACTCACTTATAATTCTATTTTTTCTTGTTTAGACTCTTAAATTATTTGGAGCACACGACTCCTAATTTTTTATTTACAAAATTTGGCATATTTATTAGGCTCTTTTTGGGGTAATGAGATCACCATCTGGATCCATAAACCAATACAAGTAGGTTGAATTAATCATGTGAAAATGACATGAAAAGTATTCACCAAGTTGTGGTATATAGTACATGCATATAAGCATATATTAGAGTTAAAAGCATGTGGTACATATGGGGGGGAACCAAAAAGACAAGCATTTTGTACCTTTTAGAAGGAGACGGCTTGAAATTTTTGGAATAATCATCAATCAATGATTAAAATATCAAACTCGTTTTGTCAGTTTTACTGTAAAATTTTTAACCATTTAATTTATCGATTTGATTTATCTTAACTTTTAATAAAAATTGATTAATTTATTAATTAACCAAGTAATTTTTATAAACTAACAAACCTTTATAAATAAGAACAAATCATTTGATAGTCTCATTTTTTTAATTAAACCTCAATTTCTTATATTGGCAAACATAGTCTCATTCTTCATTTTTATTTGAAGTCCTTTAATTTGTTTAATATTTATTATATATTGATTTTATAACGGCTTAATATCAATTAAAAATTTAAACCTTTAAATTTATTATTTTTTTGAAATTAATTTTCGGTTCAATTTTTAAAATATTCATTAATTATAGAAAAATGTAACATTTACTTAAATTTATAATATTAGTACAAAATTTAAATAGTAGTGCTAAAATGTTGTAACTTTCAATTTTTTGTAAAAATAGCTTGACATTAACTTTCAATTCATAGATGCTACGAATATAATATGTAGCATTCACGTGACAAATGTAATAATTTAATGTATCTTTTCACGTCATCAACATTAATATAAAACTTATTATCGGATTATTTTTGTTAAAAATTTAAATTTAAATTATTTTAAAAATTTGAATTAGTATTATAAAATTAAATTAAATTTAAATTTTTTATAATTAATCAGATAATAATTTTCGATCTTTCCCTCATAATAATTTTTATACTTATGTTTATATATATATATATATATATATATATATATAATAGTCAAAAGTGAAAGCAATAGGAAGTTACTTTGAAGAATGTAATGGATCAGAAATAAAAATACGTGATCGATCAAACATCAGTTAAATTAAGTTGTGTATCAAAACGTGCAAGTTCCTACCTACCAATACTATACAATACCAACATCTTAGTTCATTTTCTGACCATGCATTGAATCTCTAGCCTCAAAGAAGAATATCAACAACCAAAGGTACCGATTTCTAAATCCCTCTGGTTCCTATTCAAAGCCAACCTGAACGTAGTCATGTCCAATAAACTGCAAGAACATATCTAAATATCAATATAATATTTCGAAAATTTTATTGCAATTGACGATATGTTCTTAAAGACGACATTAGAGTCCAATCCGACGGTTCGTGCTCAGTCATTGATTCATTCCCTCGGTTGCGGTGGAGAAAGACTGGAAGGGATACTGGTGGTTTGATAAGAGAAGATGCCGGAGCTGGACCTGGACTGGTTTTGCGGGCAAGGAGGACGATGAAGTGGCTAATATGACACGTGGCAACAACCCATTTGACGAGTTCAGTGTCGTGATTGGTGACTCGTGCCTCGACCTACGTAGCTTGAATGAATAACATTTGGTGCATCTACAGTGTAATTTCACCTACTACCAAATTCCTGTAACAAGAGAGTTATGGGGGGGAGAAAAAAGTGGAGTGTAGGTGCAGCCACACTTTGACCTGAGGATTGAGGAAAGAAGAGAAGGGATGTTCCATTCCACGCTTGTTTTGATCTTATCGAGAATTAGGTGTTGTTGAGTATTCGTTAACATCAAAAGTGGCAACATCAATATCTAACTCTAATTTTTTAGATTTTTTATATCAATTAGGATATTTTCTCGTTATTACCATCAATTAAATATAACTAAATATTGTATTTAATGTATAAAATAATTTTATTTAATATATAATACTATTTGTTTAGATATATATAATCGCTATCTCTCTTTCTCTTTTTTTTTTATTATTAATATATTCTTTACTGTTTAAAAATTATTAATGTATTCTTTACTGTTTAAAAATTATCAACAACTCTTTAGAAAATTGATTTTCTAGCACCTGCCCTTTT
>JANQBM010000008.1:1521365-1534498 GCA_025594535.1 Erythroxylum domingense | reverse complement strand
GGAAGCTAAAGCACAGAAACAGACAAAACAGACAAAACCTTCTTTCTGACAAACCACAGAAGAGAAACCGATCCAGCACCATATTGGATATTTCCTCCAACCAAGTGATCAACCACATACATTACTATAGGTAGGAATAAAATGCAATGCCCTATAGGTCGTAGAGTCGGAAGCTAAAGCACAGAAACAGACAAAACAGACAAAACCCTCTTTCTGACAAACCACAGAAGAGAAACCGATCCAGTACCATATTGGATATTTCCTCCAACCAAGTGATCAACCACATACATTACTATATTAGAAAGAAAGAAAAAAACAAAGAACTGAAACGGTCTGTGTACAACCAACAACAAAGTACGTATATACTCGTCTTCACGCACAAGCACACGGATTATCGACGAGCGCCAATCTTTCCTCTTCGCTCCTAAACCAAAAGTACCCAATTGCCAACCCCGCAACCACAGCCAGAAACACCCCTCCATTAAACGACATCACCGCAAGCATCAACAAATACCCGATAGCCGAGTTGAACCCGAAAAGCAGGGCTCCGGCGACTCTCGGACCCGAGAACTTGCGGCCGGAGAGCTTCGTCTGCAACAACGGTTCTTCCGTGGGCGGTACCGCACTCGATTTCGCCTGACCTCCGCCGGAAGCGGCGATCTTCAGCCTCGTGCGGAGATCCTCCAAGAACTGGTAAAAGGCTCCCGCGAGCACGCACGCGAGAAGGGTGAGAGAGTAATCGAGCCACGAGGTGGTCCGCCACTCGTCGACCAGGAGAGTCACCTGACGGCCCCAGTAGAAGGTCATGTGCATCATCGTGGTGAGTTCTAGAGAGAGAAAGTGGGATATGACCACTGAACGCGCTCTTTAGAGAGAGGAAGATTGACTTGAATTGGAAGAGAACAGAATATAGACTATAGACTATAGAGTAACGTTACGTTAACGGTGACGATGAAACTTAGAAGAGCTTCTTACTTCTTAGTACAGTGTTGGACGAGAAAGAAAGTACGCTTTGTTGAATAGTACGTTAGATACTGAATTACGAAACTGTCCTTAAGTTGGTGAAGTATTTGCGATTTCCTGCAATTACGAAATTGTCCTCAATGAATATAATACTGTGTTTAATGTTCAAAACAACGTCATTTTAAACATTGAATAAAATCATCCAATCTCTAAAATACTTAAGAGGAAGTTATTTTAAGGATTGAATAGAGTAACAGTGAACAGATGATTCAAAGTCCAGTTCAATGCAAGAAGAGGAAGGAAGAAAGCGAAGAAGGTGGTGTCGATACCGTAAATATCTGCAGACGATGATGCTTTTTCGTGTAAGTGGAGCAGATGCTAGTGGTGTACTACAAGCAATCAGTTTTTGTACTGCTTATTTTACTTGACCCTAGCCAATCCCTTGCCTAACACATAGCTTCTACGCAATGAAGGCGACAACCTAGTTTCCGACCATAAACATTAAATAAATTATGGTTAATTATTATACAAAAACTCAAACTTTATTCAATTTTTTAAATATAATCTTAACTTTTAAAAGTAATAATAAATTATTTACATTTTTAATTTTTTTAATTTTATCCCAAATTTTAAAAAATAACAATGAATTACTCAAACTTTCATTTTTTCTTCAGTTGTACTTGTAGCCTAACGTTATCTGTTGTTCTCCTTATACCCTCAGATCTTTTTTTTTTGTTTATTCTTCTGATACTCCAACTACTCTGACATTACAGCATACTGCATCAGTAAATTCTTGGTTCTTAATTTGTTCTTCTGATGCCTTTAGTATGAGGGTGTTAAGACTACGTAATATGAAAATCGAAGGTTGAGAAGTGAGAACGTTAAGAGAACAAACTAAAAACGGAGGAAAAAACTGAAATCAAAATGTAAGGTCGTCGGAGCTGCTTAATTTAATTTATATTATTTTTAAAAATGATGTCGTTTTAATTATGTAATTAAACAACATCGTTTTATTAATCTTCATTTGTTGTATTAATTTTGGCTGACTTGTATTAATAGTTAAGATTTTTGAAACAAGTGAAAAGTCACATCAACAAACTTAACGGAAACATTAAAATTGGGCTAGAATTGAAAAAAGTTGAAAGTTTGAGCATTTTATTGCTACTTTTTTAAGTTCAGATTAGAATTGAAAAATTTTGAAAGTTTAAGTATTTTATTGCTACTTTTTAAAGTTCGGACTATAATTAAAAAATTGATAAAAGTTTGAACTTCTTTTGGTAATTAACCCAATAAATAATTGCAAGTGTATTTGTTTTATAAAATTATTTATTTTTAATTCAAGCAATAAAATAAACTCAAGCTGATTAATGAATAATAGATTCAAAAGTAACTTGGGACTTTTAAGCAATGTTTTAAAGTAACTTCAATTTAATTGTAAAAATTTTTAATTGGTTAATTTTCTAGTTTGATTTTTAATTTTCTATTTGATTTTTTTTAATAAATTTTATTGTTAAAAACTTATTAGTTTATTAATTAATTATTCAGTAAATTAATAAGTTGTTATAAACTAAAATAAATTGATTAATTTTTATTTAATAGTCTCTTATTTCAATTAAACTTTAAATTTTTTGATGAGTAAGGATAATCTTTCTTAAGCATTTTTAAAAATTTTCAATTTTATTCAATTTTTAGCGATTTTATAATGATTTAACAAAAGTTATAATTATTTAAACATTAAATCTCTTGTGTTTGTTGGTTTAACTTCTGGTTTGATATTGAAAGCATTACTTTTAAGTAAGTATTGAAATCTCTAACTACTACTTTGTCATAAGAAATAAAATTATAAATAATAAAATAATGAGTAAATATTGTTGTACAATCTTATTTCTCTATTTTCCCCCTATTTCATTCCATCTCGAGCTATATTATGGTATATGACTTACAAATTATCAATTAAGAATAAAATTAGTGATTGTTTGTATTAAAATATTTATTATATATCTCATTATTTAAATTTTGGCATTTTTAATTATTGGATCTTCGAGATAATGATTAAAAATCCAAATTAAGATGAGGTGTAACCAAGTAATACTTCTTATTTGAATTGGACTTTTGGATAAGGGTTGAAGTGACGAAGAAGTCTATCTTTAATGGAAGAGTATTTGGATCACGTTTGTTGATTGAAGAACTGTAACATCCCAATACCATAGGATACGTACCTAAGCTTTTAGGGACATAACCTACGATAATGATATGTTAGAGCAATACGAATCTAACTAGTACATGGCATTGTCTAATATACTTGAAGTCGTTATATATATATATATATTTTAAACATTCATTCATTTCATTCACTAACAAAGTTTACACTGTTCTTCTCAACTATTGTTTACAAAACTCTATACAGATGCTAGCGATATTACAAAATAATAACAACTAGTTTCCTTCGGGAGTCAGCTGACGGACCTCTGATCCATCTCTTAGTCCTCAGATACTCTATGCTCTAACTACACCTTAAGTCTCCTGTCTCGTACCTGAAAAGTCACAATGCAAATTTTGTTAAGTTTTGCAACTCAATGAGTGAACCATCATTGATGGATTCACCAGAGCACACAGATATAACATATCTCAGGATTATTCATTCAACAAATGAGCATATATTCAGGAGTAAACATAACAGAAGATTAAGCAAGCATAACAGAAGATCATTCATTACATACAAAATTGCATGGAACATGCATGAGACTCATATTCATTCTTATTGATGTGACTGAGAGCCTTTCACACATATACAAAGTTAACAGAATCACGGAGCATAGCTCTACGTGCAGAATACATTTATCACGGAGCAAAGCTCTACGTAGAAGCGCTTCTAACTGGCAACTCAAGTCACAACGCCTTTATCTGAGCATGCATTTTATGAAGTGCATCAAATACCGAACAAATCACACACAAGATTTCATAATCATCGGACCTCAGTCCGGCATTCAGCTGTCACTGAGAATCAAGTCTCATTCAGAAATTCATATCAATATCAGATTAAGCATTTCCAATACATGCCCAACTATTAAATCCCTCGGACCTCAGGTCCGACATGCAGAAGCATCATTCAAAACAGTTCAAAACACACAATCATATAATCCTAGGAATTCATCTAGGTTGACTCACAGTACGCTCCCAGAAGCTATCGCATGGATGGTCTGGTAATATCAGCCTGTTGTTCGACGTGCTCCTCTAAAACAGACAAACACATGCACATTTATTACTTTTTGTACAAACGTACTAACTTATCAAAGTATAGAACATATGCACAATGCATTTTCAATGGCGATTCTGGGGTCTCTTCACAACCTCTCTCTTTCTTATCACAACTTATTATCAACCAGCAATATCACGATTCAATCCTTATTGGCCTCGCGTAACTTAGGGGAGTACAATGGATCTAAGTTCATTTACAGAAAGTGCATCTTTATAGACGATGCGCCCTTACAAAAGAAGATGAGTTACAGAAGAAGGCGATATACAGAAGAAGACGATGTACAGGAGAAGATGACGTCACCCAGAGGAAGCTGACGCCATCACAGAAGAAGTTTTCCTCTGAGCATAAATTTTTCTACAGAGATCGGATTCAATTGTTCTTTACATGATTCGACAGAGGGTATAAAGATATACAAATGTCATGAAGACTTCAAAGACCAATTTTATCTTTTGAAAGGTCAAAAATGGGACAGAAGATATGCGGTGAACAGTGACCCAGAAGAAGTTTGGGAACGGTAACACAGACGATATTTTAAGAATACCATAACTTTCTTTAGAGGAATCGGATCAAGGTGTTCCTTATATGGTTTGAAAGAGGATTCCAATATCTACAACTTCCATGAAGATCTCAAAGGTCAATTCTATCTTCTGAAGGATTGAAAATAGGACAAAAGATAGATATAGACGAAAATGAAAAAAGCAAGACACAGAAGGATATAATTTACAGAAGGAGATGACGTCACCCAGAGGAAGTTGACGTCATCACATAAGAAGTTTGTAATTGGACATGCAGAGGAAGTCTGTGAATAGGACATAGACGATACTTGTGATCAGTGACTTAGATGAAGTTGATGAATCAATAGCATAAATGAAGTTCATTCGTCTGTGAATAGTGACACAGACGAAGTTCAAGAAGCAATAACATAGACAAAGTTCAGTCGTCTGTGAACAGTGACATAGACAAAGTTCCTGAATAGTACATATAGACGAAGTTCGTTCGTCTGTGAACAGTGACACAGAAGAAGTTCATGAACAGTACATATAGACGAAATTCCTTCGTCTGTGAACAGTGACATAGATGAAGTTCATAAACAGTAGAAGAGACGAAGCCAAAGATAGACGAAACCACAAAACACAGACGAAGCAAGAGAGAGGAAGATGACATCACCCAGAGGAAGATGACATCATCACAAAAGAAGTTAGTTCACAGAGAATACGAAACATAGACGAAGTCTGGCTCATAGAGGAATGCATCTTGACAATGATGCATCCTCACAGACAAAGATAACTTATGACAAAGAATGACTCATAGAGGATGCATTTGCATCTTTAAAATAACTTACAACAGATAATGACTCGTAGAGGATGCATTCGCATTCTTATAGAGGAAGATGACGTCACTCAGAGGAAGATCACATCATCACAGAGGATATAATACAAAAGACGGGAGGAGCAGAGCATATTATCTCTCGTGCCTATACGAGTTCTATACATCATTTCCATTGCTATTATACTTCCAAATATGCGAGTATCATCTATACTACTCCCTTCTTAGCTCCAAAACACCAAACAACTCCAAGGAGCCAAAACTCACACACATACCAAAATCACAGACTACTATTTATGCTTACATGCTCTTTCTGCGTTTTCTTTCTTCTGTGGTTACTTTTTTTAACTTAACTAACATTCAGAACCCTCATATTATCTCCTCTCTATGCTGTGACCCTTTTCATGCAAATCTATGTATATACTTAACCTACACATGCTTATCAATGCAATGGAGTAGCATCACAATAACTTACTTGTTTAACAGATACTTCAACACTAAAAGTGGAAGTTACCAACACAGAAAGCTGCTAGATCGCTATTCGGTGGTGAAGGGAAGAGAAAAGAGTTGCTATATGGAGTAGTTCAGTGAGGAATGGAAACTATGATAAATTCTTTCTAACTTAAACAATATTATCCCCATACTCCTCACGTGTAAGATTTATCTCCACTAATTCCCCATTTCTGTAACGGAGACTTCATAACTTAAACAATATTATCCCTATACTCCTCACATGTACGATTTATCTCCACTAATTCCCCATTTGTCATAATTACACTTTGCCATACTTACCCGAAAATGCCAAATGAAAGCATGTACAATGCATGTGCCAGCCATGTATCTCACATCCATTTATCTTAAGTCATGTATGTAATTGTTCTATCCATATGCATAGGTGACAGAATGTTACAAGAACATTGTTAGATTACTGCTTATGGTCTTGTGTGAATGTGTAGATAACATTGTAGTGGAGTGCAAAATATTGCAAGGTAGCAGCATATTGGGTATGTGTGACTTCTTGGTTGCATAGTTTTTGGTTGGCTGCATATGGTGTGTGTATACAAATCCATCTTGGGCAGAAATGATTGTCAATTGATTTCCTTATGGGCTGCGTATACTTTGATTGGTAAATGTGTTGTTGGTGCAGCTTCGTGTTAGTGTTTATGTGAATCAGATTGGTATCTTCTTTAATTCTCCTACGTAGATTAGAACTTGGGAGCTGATATATTTTTTGGACTGACTACGACTGTATCATTGGTGAACAACTGTCATATTTATCTCTGGAAGAGTTGAAAACATTAGGAAGTTGTTCTTTTTCTATCTCAAGTGTATTCGTTTTTGTTTCTACTTATTTTAATTACTTGAGTTATTCATTTGTTGTTCTTTTGTTAAACATTGTTTGAGAAAATCATCTGTTGAGGATAGTACGCGGCGATCGTACTATTGACTGTGAAATTCTTTAACGAGTTGTGGGGACGAGAGATAGTGTCAAAGATTGAGTGATGCTAACTCAGTAAAGCATTGTATAAAAATATTGTCGTTAGTGAAAGAATTAAGTTGGGTGAAGACCCGCAGACATAGGTAAAGTTTGCCGAATCTGTTACCAAATTTAGGTGGTGATTTATATTTGTGGGTTTATTTTTTTGTATTTTATTGTCCTAAAAAAGACTGCGGTAAATCGGAAGATTTTGTGAAACTATTACATCATTTGGATTTTTCAATTGATGTCAAAACAAGTCACCGAATCAGAACTTGGAACATCAAGTTGATGCAGATCCTTATTTCACAATTATGACTATAAAAGAAGGGGCATCAATTATCAGGCAACCGTTGTTAGATGTTTCAAATTATCCTACTCGGAAATTATGGATGAAAGTATTCATTTAAGCACAAAGAACAAAAACGTGGAACTCGGTTTTAAATGGTTGGACACATCCAGTGACAACTAATGAAAAGGGAGAAGCAGTGCTTAAAGATGCATCTGAGTGGACAAGGGTTGAAGAAGAAAGAGTGCTTGGAAATTCTCAAACCCTGTACTCTATCTTGAGTGTAGTTGATGAAGGTCGGTTTGCTATGATATCAGCTTATAAATCGGCAAAAGAAGCGTGGGACACTTTGCAGACTATACATGAAGGATTGAAATTTATGATAGTCTCAAAACTTCAGATGTTGGCTTTGAGATTTGAAAAGCTGAAGATGGATGAGAGTGAAACCATTGGAGAATTTCATGAGAGAATGTGTAATATAACAAACTAAGCACATCAACTCGAGAAGAAAAACTCTAACCTGAAACTGGTTAAGAAGACGAAGACAATGAGATCATTGCCTCTGAGGTTCATACCAAAAATTGCAATCATCGAAGAAGCCCATGATATCAATGAATTGTCTTTGGATAAGGTAATTTGGATTCTTACTAACTTTGAGATACATTTGTTGATTGATAATCGAGAGAAGAGCAAAGGATTAACATTGCAAGCTGAGATTGGTAAAGATGTAAATGACTTCGAAGATGAATCCGAGGGGAATGAAGATATGGAGTTATTATATTAATAAGAAAATTCAGCAAGTGGTTAAAGAAAGTGAATAAGGATAGATTCGAGTTTAGGCAAAACAGTGGGATTTCGTCGAACAACAACTTCAAACAACAAGCCAAAACTCAAAAGGGTGAAAGAAAAGTGAAGAAAATTCAAAGCCATAAGTGTCAAGGCTTCGGACATGTGTAAGTGGAATGTGTCAATACCTTGAAGAAGAGAAAAGGAAAGTCTTATACAAGTACATGGAGTGAGAATGAATCCGAAAGTGAGTATGGTATTAAATAAGAAGCTATGAATAGTATTGTGTTAGTTACTTTGAACTTATAATCGTATCTAGGTTGTTGATTAATAAGAATGTTAGAATACATGTTTCTAATAATTTACACTTAAGAGAAAACATCTCTCATTGAATGTTTATTGATGAACTAAATTTTATATCAAGGATCCATTTTAGTGTGATAACATCGGTGACCCGAAATCAAGGTTAGTTTATTAAAATTTTAGATCCATTTACTTTTGTTAATTTTCGATTTTTTTTATTTCTACATTCTTAAATTTACGTAAATTAAAAACCCCCTTCGTTACTTGATTTTGATTTTGAACTCGTAAAAACTTCGCAATTAAAAATTCCTTGTGGGAACGATACCCACTTTTCACTACTACATTAATTTGTATTAATAGAAGTTGATTTCTTTTTGAATTTGGTTGCAGACGACAGCAATACCAACGCGAGTAAATCAGAAAATTTCAGGAAAAACACAGACGAATCAGCTCAAAGCTCAATCTCGGATTATGACAGTGATGATGGTGGTTTAGGGGACAAAAAGGAAGATATCTATAAAGCCTATGAATTAATGTATGCAAATTGGGTGCAAACATGCAAGAAAAATGAAGAGCTAAAGAAAGAAAATTTCTCCATGAAGAACATCATTCAAGATCTAGAGAAGAAGTTGTTATCTACATTAGATGAGCTTGGTGAAACAAAATTGAAGTTGGACAGTACGGAAAAAGAAATAAGAATGCTAAATGTAGGTACAGAAAAATTAGAACAATTGTTAGAAATCGGTAAGATTAAATGGTATCTTCAAGACATTGGTTACAAAGGTGAATGCTTTAAGGTGAATGATGGAAAAAATAATACGAGCATATCTGTCCAAGAAGAAACCTCAAGAAAGAATTGGAGGTTTATACCTACATGTCATTTTTGTGGGATTATCGGACACATAAGACTAAAATGTTACAAGTTGTTATAAATGATGTTTCAAAGGGATCAAAACCGAAAAATCATACATTCTATGTTAAATTTTCAGTAGCAGAAATCCATGGTACCAAAGCACTATTGGGTTAGAAAGGGTCAAGTACAAGCACAAAGGCGTAGTGAAGGAAAAACAAGAAATAGTTCAGATTCACAGTTAGTTGTTACTTTTGAAGAAATTGTTCAGACTAAGTATAAGTCAGTTGCTACAGATGAATAAATCAACTAGTTAGTTGATGATCGAGATAATGTAAGAAGGAATAAGCCCATATTTAAATTTTTTCGAAGGACACAGGGGGACTGCATGCTTTACATTTTTTAAGTATAGTTTGATGTTATTTCTTAAAGAAAAGGAGGTTCGAAGGAGTTAACATCTAGACTTTTTCAAGTTTTATTTTGGTTTCTCTTTATATTGTGGACTACTTGAGTTTGAGCAACATGTGTTCATATGATTTATGCGAGGAGGAGATTGGTTACGTTTGATTATGATTCGTTGAATGCATTTTTGAGGTTTTTGAATTTGATTAGTCATATGTGAATACTTTAGCTAATGTTCTAAATGGAGGTAAATTGTTATCTTGGCGTGCTTGTGATTCTTATGGTGCACATATTGTTGATTTTTATGCTTCTTTATTCGCTGAGATTGATCGCATTAAAGGTATTCTTGTTTTGACATTGTTTTGTCCGAACAGGAAGATATCAGATTGTTTTAGGTGACTGTTCAATTCAAAGGGAGATTTTAAGGTATATATGTGACTACTAGTCCTACTTTTTTGGCACCTTTTTGTCCCAAGGGAAAAAATTTTGGATGATTGGATAATTGTTCATCATTTTTTCTTTGGATGTTTCTTGAACTTGAAGAATTTGATAGATGTTCTTTGAAACTTGATGTTAAATTATGGGGGAGTACCGTGGCTTTAACATTTATATGTCCAATTATGTTATTTAAAGGCAGTTTCTTATTTGTGACAAAAATGTCAAAAGGGGAAGATTGTTAAGATATTTATTATATATCTCATTATTTAAATTTAAGCATTTTTAATTATTGGTTCTTAAAGACAATGATTAAAAATCCAAATTAAGATGAGGTGTAACCAAGTAATACTTTTTATTTGAATTGGACTTTTGGATAAGGGTTGAAGTAACAAAGAAGTCTATCTTTAATGGAAGAGTATTTGAATGTGTAGATCACGTTGTAGTGGAGTGCAGAATATTGCAAAGTAGCGGCAGATTGGGTAAGTGTGACTCCTTTGGTGCGTGACTTCTTGGATGCATCGTTTTTGGTTAGTTGCATATGGTCTGCGTGTACAACTCCATCTTGGGCAATAACGATTGTCAATTGATTTCTTTGTGGGCTGCGTATACTTTGGTTGTTGAATGTGTTATCTGTGCATCTGTGGTTTCGTGTTGGTGTTTATGTGAATCAACTTGGTATCTTCTTTAATTCTCCAACGTAGATTGGAACTTGGGAGTTGATATATTTTATGGAATGACTACGATAGTATCATTGGTAAACAACTACCATGTTTATCTTTGGAAGAGCTAAAAACATTGAGAAGTTGTTTTTTTTTCTATCTTAAGTGTATTTGTTTTTGTTCCTAGTTATTCGTTTATTGTTCTTTCGTTAAACATGGTTTGAGAAAATCCTCTGTTGAGGTTAGTACGAGCAGTCATATTATTGAGTGTGAAATTCTTTAACCGACTGTAAGGACGAGAGATAGTGTCAAGAATTAAGTGATGTCGGCTCAATAAAACCTTGTATAAAATTATTATCATTAGTAAAAGAATTAAGCTGAGTGAGGGCTCCGCAGACTTAGGTAAAGTGTGTCAAACTGCGTTACTAAATTTAAGTATTGATTTATATTTGTGTGCTTATTTTTTTTAGTTTTTGATTGTCCTAAAAACGCTTGCGATAAACCTGAAGATTTTGCGAAACTATTACATCCTTTGGATTTTCAATGTGATTAGAGAAAAAACCTAATTAGTCATTCATCGTGTGATTGAAACTATTTCGTGTGTGTGTATATGTATGTGTGTGTGTGTATATATATATATATATATACACATATATATATAACAGATTATTTTATTAACTTTAGATAAAATAATATAATTTTAATTAATCAATTAAGATCGCTTTAAGTCATAAACTTTTAAAATTATATTTTTAAAATAACATGTGACTCATAATTCAATTAACTTTAAATTATAATTGTTAAAAGCTTATTCATAAGTCTCTAGGCTTAAGCCTATTTGTTTCTATTTGTATTTTTAATTTTTATATTAATTTTCAAATTAAGTATAAAAACTTTTTTTTTTGAAATTTTTGGCTTACCGTATAACAATAACAATAACAATAACAATAATAATAATAATAATAATAATAATAATAATAATTGTTAATTTTCTACTAATTATTAATTTTATAAATTATATTATTATTATTATCATAATTATTATTATTAATTTATTATTTTTATCAATAATAATAATAATAATAATAAATTAATAATAATAATTATTATTATTATTATTATTACCATGGTATGAAATAACTAAAAACAAGGAATGATTCTTATAGTTAGAGAATAACAAAACCTCATAATAATTATTCTCATTCTTTGTTCCTAACCAAACACAAGAATACATAAATTCAAGGAATACACTAAGAATAATATTTCTATTCCATTGAATCAAACGTACCATTAATGAACTATATCCGGGCATATATACAAAAGAGATATCAAATTTTCTGTATCATTTATGATGTTCCTATTATGTTTTATTAAATTTTATCCACATATTTATGTGGACTTTATATAAATATATGGATGAGATTTAATAGAAGAAAACAAATGAAACCCAAGATTTGATGGATAGAAAAGAACATACTCCTTTAGCTAGCTCGATTCAGTTAATGTAAAACAGTGAAACTACAAGCAGTAAACTTCGCATCAATCATTATCCTGTCAATACTAACATAAACCCAAAAAAACAAAACAATCTGCGAACATTCCTATCGTAACTGAAGAAGTGAAGTACATCAACATCCAATTTTAGTTAGGAGAAAGAACCCTAGTTTTCTCTCGTCAAAAGTCTAAAACTAGGCACTAGTGGAGCAATTGGGGTTTGGTTTAACTATTCGTTTGATTATTACACATTCAACCTCTATCTAAACCACCTTCATTTTACTGTTATTATTTCTAGTACAGTAGCCTGACAAGGTTCTGGTACATGTAAGAATAAAAGAGTAGTATTCACGTTCATAATGTGCAAGAGGACACTAGACTTCACATGCTTAATGCTATGTCTCCTGGCCAAACCCACGTTTCCAAGTAACTACAGACCTTAAAACATCTCAAGTAATATGCAGTTAGTATTGCAAACTTTTAAGACAGAAGTAGATCCGATGAATTGAATCTTTACAAATCTGGATCCTACGACTTTGTACCTGGTCCTTTCAGTGATGGAAGTTCCATCCCACATTTGGGATAGGCATGTAATTTACGACAAAACACTGCCATATGAAATCATAGGGATCCGTATCAATGGACCCCCAACAAGTTAAGATATTTTGTTCTGCACCAATTTCTGGGGTCCCTTTTCAACACTTTTTTGGTGTAATGAAGAAACCACTCAGCTTTTTTTCAGGCCTGCTCTTGATTTTACCCCAATTAAATTCCATGCAAACTGTTACATTACATATACAACACGACATTGGCGGGACAAGACAATGCCCGACCGACAATACTTGGGTTGGTGTCTGGTTCCAATCCAAGTCACAATTACTCCTTAT
>JANQBM010000008.1:1462082-1509686 GCA_025594535.1 Erythroxylum domingense | reverse complement strand
GAAGGGATATTTCCTCCAAGCTTCTTTGACTGTATGGAGCATCTACCTGTCCATTTAGCACACGAGACTAAACTAGCTGGTCTAGTACAATATCGTTGGATGTATCCATTTGAGAGAAACGTAATTCAACAAAATTTATTGTAATTAAAATTATATTATCATTTTTTCATAACTAAATTCATATAACGTTATTCAATCATATAAGTATTTGCATCACTTGAAGAAAAATGTGAAGAATAAGGCTAGAGTTAAAGGTTCGATATGTAATGCTTATTTAGTGGAAGAACCTAATATATTTTGTTCACATTATTTTGAGTCACGTGTTCATACAAGAGAAAGAAAAGTTTCTCGTAATGAAAATGGGGGAGAAACTACTGATGCTGATGGCAACTTATCCATCTTCACTTATCCGCATATGGAAGTTCAACAAGAAGGATGTTAATAGAGGAAGAAATTGAGGCTGTCCATAGTTACATTTTATTGAACTGTGAAGAGGTTCAAAGTAAGTATCAAGTGATTATTTTAGTTTTCAAATTGGTTACTGTTATTTATAACTTGAAAATATAATAATGTTTTTAGATTATATGAGGAATTGTTACGGGAGCTTACGCACAACAAATCACATGATGATATCAATAAAGAAGTTAGAAGCCACTTTGCTCGATGGTTCGAGCAATATGTAAGTTTCCACTTCCAAATATATTGAAATGATTGAATTATAACATTTAAGTGTTCAGATAATATTATATTGTTTAATATGATATTTTCATTTCTGTAGGCGTTAGAAAATTCAATAGATAACAAGTCCATTTGTGATCTTGCGAAGGGGCCATTGCGAACTGTTAAATCATATTTGGTGTATTTCGTTAATGGATACAAATTTCATAAAAAATCTCATGGTCATAGCATGGCAACAATAAATAGTGGCGTTTGCATACAAGGAGAAGTAATTGATTATTATGGCAAAATAATTAAAATACTTGAAATTGAGTACCCTGCATTGCCAATAAAGAGAACCGTGATATTTAAGTGTGAGTGGTTTGATCCAACTCCAAATGTTGGTATAAAGGTGCATAATCGATACAATCTATTTGAAATCAAAAAGCGAAGAAGATTTTGACATTTTGAACCTTTTGTGTTGGCAATGTAAGTGATTCAAGTGTATTATATCGCTTTTCCCAGCTTACGATAAGATAAGTTAGATTGGTTGGCTGTTTGCAAAGTTAAAGTAAGAGGTGTTTTTGAATCACATGAAAAATAAGAACATAGAGTTGAAAGTAACGCGTTTCAGGAAAATACTTATGAAATAAATGCATTTGTCGTATACGAGGATAATGAACCTTTGAATGATCCATGTAATGGATATGTTGAAATTTTATCTAGAGACGATGAAGAGGGTCAGAGATCTGAAGAAGAGCCAGTTTTTGATTCAAATTATTCAGAACAAGAAAATGATTTTTCTTTACAATTAATATAAAGATTAATTTGTGTTTGTAATTGAATATTGTATGAACAAAACGTTTTCAATATATCGTATTAATTATTGACATGAAAATGTATTGTTTCTATAAACTTGAATCAAAATTTGATTTCAGGTTGAAATATGGCACCAAAGAGAAGACAAGATACTGGCAAACCTCCAATTAGACCACGATTCGGAGGTTTATACTGTAGAGGTGAAGGATCTAGTACTACAGCACCTACTGATGATTCACTTCCGCCCCCTCCACATACTACACTGGCAAATGAGGTTACACCATCTACCACTCCTTCATCATTTAGTCCCCCTATATCGACAGAGATATCAGGGGTAAATATTATGGATGAAGGAGACGACCGCCAGCCTAAAGTTGAGGAACCCGATGGAAGAAAATACATCACAGTAATCAATAATATGTAAGTGAAAATACATTTACCATTATATGCTATAATTAAGTTATAGGTTACAATTTTAGAAATGGTATAAATTTATTTGTTTTTATATTATAGAGTTGTTCTATCTGGACCCTGTTCGAGAAATATGACATCAAAATTTAAGGAGAAGATTGATCCTGAGGGCTATTGTTGGAAGAATATCTCTCAGGCTACAAAAGAATTTTACTATCATGAGTTTGAGGTGCGATAAAATTAATTATTTTCTTTTTTAATATTAAATTTTTACATTAATTTGATAACTATTATTACATCAATAATATTTATCAAATATATTTCTTTTTATTACAGAAAGAATTTTTTGGGATTCTCAATTGGACGAGAGCGTTTATCGAGTATGGCAATCCAGAGCGCGTACATGATATCGTGATTTTGTTGGTGTGATACGCAAGGCGGCTGTACGACCGCCTTTTATTGCTGAAGACATTTGGAATCGTTGGCTGACGTATTGGACATCACCTGAGGCGATGTTAGTTTCACAACATAATTCGGCCAACAGACGTGGAGGACCCGAGGAAGAGAGTCTTCCCGTACAAAGACTTGTAAGTATCTATTATCCACCAAGAGCATGCACAAAGACTTGTAAGTATCTACAATTAACATTTATATTCTCATCTCTCTTTTCTTTATTGTATTTTAATTGAATTTGCTTTATAAAATCTATTTTAGTTATAATTAACATTTTATTCCTATGCAGAAAAAGTCTTTGGGCATGACACCTACACCTCGTCAACTATTTTTGCACACTCATACTAAGAAATATGACGAGGTGACATTCGTCAATGAACGTTGTAGAGAAGTAAATATAATTGAAATTTATGATTTAATATCAACAATATGCTTCATAATTATCACTTACTAATATATAAACTTTGTTTTCTAATAGGACCAAATATAGCAAACTATTGAGCAGCGGTCTCAGCAGTCTGAAAATGTTGATGAGGCTGACACTTACTTGGAAGCAGTTGGTGGTAAGAATCATCGTGGGAGGATATTCAGACTCGGATCTTTTGCGAATACTTGTTATTCGCAATCCTCCACATCTAGTACATCAGCATCTGCTAGGCGGTCCAACAATAATAAAGTGGAGGCGCTTGAGATCACAGTGCAGACATTGGTGGAACAGATGCAGCAGATGCAACAAACAATAGTAGCGCAACAACAGTTGTTGGACCTGCACGCTCAGCTCCGCCGGGAGATTGATGAATTGAAGGGTAAGAGTAGCAAGTCATCGCACCAACCAGACGATCTACCAGCTCCAGATCAGTAGTTTAGTATTGGTCATTTAGTTTTTATTACAGATATTATTATTTGTAATGTAACGTTTTTATTATCAATTAAGATATTTTAATTTTTAATCATTAATCAAAATTTCTATTTAATTATTTATATCAAATTAAATATATATTACAAATATTTAATTATTAAAATTTTCTGACGGTTATAATTTAAATATAATGAAAATATATTTGTTTTAAAAAAATTAAATTAAATAATTTACAAACAGAAAAACCCACAATTTCCGTCGGTAATGGCTAACACTTCACTGGCAGAAACCACCATACCATCGGTAAATTTACCGACGAAATTAAAACATTCCGATACTAAATTTACATACGGTTTACAAACTTACCGTCGGTAAATTTAGCGTTGGAAAATTATAGCCTGTCGGTAACTTACTTACAGAAAAAGTGAGACGATCGACAACTTTTTCATTGAAATTACCGACGGTAATGTCATTCCGTCGGTAAACTTACCGACGGAAAATTTCTTTACTGTCGGTAAGATTAGCTACGGTCGAATCTACGACGTTTTTGTCTGTCGATAAATTTTGTCGATAATGTTTAATACCGACAGACTGTCACGAGCTCGGATTTTATAACCTTGCGAACCGTGCGGCACTAGCAAACTCCTCGAATTGGGAACGCCTTCCTTGGCTAGGATGCTATCTCAGCCTTCTCACAAGTACTTCTTAAGAGTACTTAGATCGAACACTTGGCGGAAGCGACTTTAAAGTATGAAAGATGGGAGGAACACAAGAGAGCTTTGGAGAATATGGAGATTGTTCTTATTACTCAAAAAACTCTACAAAGAATGGGATAGCTATACAAATGAGACCCCTAGCTTATTTATAATCCCCCATCCCTCAATGGACGGTTAGGATTGATACAATCCAACCGCTTACAAAGAGTCTCTAGAATTCTCTACAACTATCTACATATTCAAGAATTACCTACAAGGTTCTAGAGTCTTCTACCCATCTCTAGTCTCTTCTTGAATATGGTAGAATTGTGTGGAATCTTCTAGATGACTGTGGGATCCACTGTTGAATATAGCCTCTTTGATGGGGTGTAATGTTTAATACCAACGGAATATTTACCTTTTCTGTCGGTATTTTCCGTCGCTAACTCACAATTTTCTTATAGTGATTATTGTAGCGTATTTAACATTGAATTTAAAAATCATTGTTGAATACATATTTTAAACGACTAATATTTTATAACAAGCAGTAATATTTAAACACACAATGTCATCGCATAAAAAATAAACAACTGGCACAATAAGCGGATTATATTAGTTGTTATATGATTCTATCAGCAGCTAGTTGGCAGTAGATTATGGAGGTATTTAGCAAATAACTTATCAACTATTTTTTAACTTATTGACTAAAAGTTAACTCTTTGACCATCTTAAAAAGTTATTGATGTGTTTGATGAATGACTTATTCGTTAGCTTATTTAGCTCTATTAAACTAATTTTAAAAAGCTCCATAAGAGGATCCTTTGGAGTTAGCTATTTACCTAATGACAGTATTGCCCTATACTTTACTCTCTACTTTTGTTCTATGTATTTTCAGAGTTGGCTTTTTTTATCATACTGAATTTTGGAAGAATATAATAAAGGAATGAATTAAACTTTTAAATCTTTATTTAATTTTATAATATTATTTTACATTTTAAAATACCATAATATTAAGTTTTTGAATATAAAAAGTCACATCAAATTAATATTTTTAGTATGTAACTATTATATATCGTATATGTGTTATACTATAATTGTAGATATTTTAATTTATTAAAAAATAAATTTCATATGTATTATATGAAAAATACCAATATGATATAGCTCGCTGCATCATTTATATTAATAAAGAATTTAACGTTGGACATTATTATTATTATTATTATTATTATTATTATTATTATTATTATTATTATTGTGTTTTTTATTAAAGTTATAAACTTAATTTTTGTAAAATTAAATATCTAAATTCTAAATTCTTACAAGAATATTCAACGAAATACTAAGAAACTTAATATTTATGCCCTTTTGATTTTTTAAAAATCATACCCTCATAAGTCATAAGTCATTTTACACATCAAAAGTTAGTACTAAACAACTAATTTTACTAAACATATTTAATAAACAACTGATGTTATTCGCTTATTAAATCAACCGATATAATCTGCTATCAGCTAATCGTTGATAGAATTAGCTAACAACTAATACAATCCGCTATTTACCAATAAGGGCTTATCAACTGATTTGTCTAACGAGTAATATCAGTTATTTATTTAAAGATGTTTAGTAAAATTAACTATTTAGTATTAACTGTTTATGCATAAAATGACTTATAAAGTTGTGACTTAAAAAAAGACTTACAAAAACACGAGTATTATATTTTAGTGTTTATTTGAATATTCTCATAAGAATTTAAATTTGAGATATCTAATTTTACAAAAATTAACTTTATAATTCTAAACTACTGCTATTGCTATTGCTACTGCTGCTACTACTGCTACTAGTACTACTCATATTCGAATTGTCCTACTTGATGTAGAGTTCGAATTTTTCACATAAAACGATGTCGCATTAAATAAAATAATGCTGTTTAAAATTTTTAAACTTAAAAAATAAATTTAATTTTACCCAATCAGATTTTGATATGTCTAAGTTTTATCGAACTCGACCTCAAGTCTGAAATTTCAGGCAGAATTGGACTTAAGCCGAGCCCATTGCCATGCATACTCGCACCTTGTCCATCAAAGTTCAGCGTTCTCAATAAGTCTGTGTCCTAAGTGGTTATAACCCAAAAGCAAGTCCATGTGTAACCCATCGATAATTGTTTAAAATTCCAGAAACATCTAAAGCCGACCGCACATGCGCCGTCCAGTTAGAATTTGGTTCAGAGGATCACTATGTCAGGTCGATTTCGGACACGATCACCTCCGCACAATAATATTTAATGTACCAGTGAGTGGTCTGTGACCATATGCAGCTGCCCGAAAAGGAGGAGTGCGTAAATTTCATCACTCAAGTCGATAAAAGACTATAGGTGAATTGGATTAAATCCTAAATAATGTTGCTTATACATAAAAAACTTGAACAGTTAAAGACTTGAGACCAGATCTAGACAATTTTAAATCAAATTTTTAGACAAATAATGTAGTTTAAATATCAAAATTTTCATCAAAATATAATTTTTATCTTAACATTCCATAATGTTTAAATTTAATTTTAAAAATTTTAAAAATATTTAAAATAAACTCTTAATTAATTAAATATTTAACGATATTGAATACATGTTTTAAAAATATGATAAATCTTATTGTCAAGTATACTAACCGAGACAAAAGCCCTCCTCTTATATACGAACATCAATTTTTAAGGTCTGTCTTTTAAAAATTTAAACTGTCAAATCTTTTCCGCTTAATAAAGACCTCAAATATATCTATAATATAAGAAATCATGTATATAAATAAAGAATTATTTTATTTTTAAATATATTGATGAGATTTGATAGGAATATTAAAAACAATATTTACAAATATAAAAATTATCACGTTTTTAATTTTATTAAAATTTTCATTTAATAAAAAATTATTTTTGACCATTTTTAAAAATGTTAAGATGAAATTTGAATACTTTAAAATATTAAAATTTGAAGAAAATTTAAAGTTGAAATTAAGTTTTTAGCTTTTTTAACTTAAAATTAAGTTAAATCAACTATTTAATTTCTCGTTATTTAAGATTTTTAAAATTTAATCAAACCGAAACTCTCTTAATTAAAAGTTTTCTTCATTACTTTTGATTGGATTAAAATCGGTTTATCTATCATCCCTAATTCCGGACTATTTGTTATTTAATCATGTAATAAAATCAACGATTTATATTATTTACAATTATAAATAATATAAATCGATATTTTGTTAAAACTAATTTAATTATAGAAATCCAAACGCACCTCTTCATTCTTTTCTCCCAAAACCAGCTCAGTTCTATAATCAATCCAAACTGTACAGCAGCAGCCTTTCTTGAAAAATCAGGTGACACGACATCGTTTTTGTTCATTTCCTGCGATTAGAAGTCCACTATTTGTCCACCGAAATCAACTTGAGGAGGACAATTGAAAGAAGAAAGAACCCTTCGTAAAAGGGAACGTGGAGAGGTGTGTTTCATGCAATATATTCGCAGGCGCTTGCCAAGTACCGCTGAATTATGGGGAGTACATTAAGGACTTATCTTAACTTACGACCTTAGCTTTTGACGCGTCGTCTTAGAAGTGGATTTTCTTGAAGTAATCTAACATTCTTTCTTCATCTCCATTAATACTAATTGAGGGTTGTTTTTTGATGCAGGATATTTGGACTTTAATGCGGCGCGAGTGAGATGTCCAGCTTTAACACGTCTATCAAGAAAAAATCAGAATGCAAACAGCCTAACTCATTTGAGATTATGCTCCAAACTAGGCTTATATATTCTCCAGGAACCTTCGCCTGTAATTAGGGAACTGGTCCAAAAGGATCTGTAGGGCGTCTTATATCGTGTTTTTTAAATATTAAGTTGTTTTAAATAATATATATAATTGAAATAACAATAATACTAATAATTATATATTCTTTCATATATTTTAATTTATAATTATTTTAGAATATTTAATTTTTTAATTAATTAAATAATAGAATTTATATATAACATATGAAACAAAAATATTAAATATTAATCTACCATGACTTATCGAATTATTTACATTAACAAAAAAATTTAAGGTTAAAGCAATTATTATTAAAATTTTAAAATTAAAATGTTTTAAAAATTTAAAATAATATTATAAAATTAAGTAAATTTTAATTTTTTAATAATTAATAAAAAATAAAATTAAAAACATTTAAATAAGTAATAACTTTTAGAAGAGTTTCTACTCTCTACGGTAGTTAACTCAAAATTTAACCTGCTACTATGAGCTTTAACTAATTAGTTAATTGATAATCAGAGTTCGATCGGAGGGTGGAGATATAGAGAGAGAAACTGAGGGGTCAAATCTAGTGTTGGGTTTGGGTCAGTCTTTATTTGTTTTTTTAAATTATAAATATAAAATTTGTGGTGTTGATTATTTGGTAATAAGACAAAAAGAAAAATTTCTAACACAAGCAGGGACACGGAGAAGCAGAGTTTTATAGCGGAGACCTCAAACACCGGTAGATGGATAGATAG
Organism: Erythroxylum domingense; assembly: GCA_025594535.1. Taxonomy (NCBI): domain Eukaryota; kingdom Viridiplantae; phylum Streptophyta; class Magnoliopsida; order Malpighiales; family Erythroxylaceae; genus Erythroxylum; species Erythroxylum domingense. The sequence continues at coordinate 1,501,259 of JANQBM010000008.1, read as the reverse complement.
AGAGCGAAGCGAAGCTCCAATCCCCAAAAAAGGGAAAAATTATATAAAAAAACTTAAAAAGATTTAAGCTTTACTATAATTCGACTTCGATTTTTCATTCGTTAATTACTGCTCTCACTTGTCTGATCTCTCTGTACCTTATCTTGTTCAGCTAATGGATCCGTTTTATTTGTTTTGTAAAGGTATAGTATGTGCAGATTCCCTCTAATCTTCGTGTTTCTGATGGCTGGATCTTTTTTTCCCCCCATCTTTCTTTCCCTTTAAAATTTCCAATTCCTTTTGTACTTCTGTTGGTTGTTTTGCTCAGCCCGGTGATCTTTTTTTGGGTAAAGTTTCGATTTTTGGTGTTGAATTTTTGAGATCTTTTGTGAATCGATTCTGGGTAATCTGAATTTCTGGTTAAGGTTTGTCTTTACTTGGTGCTATTCTGTTTGAAATTCGGGGTATTTGATGGAGCTGTTTAGTTTCAGTAAAAACCTCTGTGTTTCTTTTTTTAGTCCTTCCAGTTTTCTTGTCTTGAATTACATACTTTTCGAGGATTTTTGTGTTAGTTCTTACTGTTTCTTTAGAACATGAAGCTAATTTTCACTTTTCTTGAGCTGATATGTCAAAGGCCTGGAGCTGGTTATGTGAAATTTGGTATTATAATTTGTACTGGTTTATTATCTTGAACGATTATTTATTTTTATTATGGTACACCTGATTAATCTTTTTTTTTATTTGGATATGCATAAATGCGAATTGACTCACTAAATCTCGTATTTAAGGTTTTGAGATTGAAGTGACTGTGTTCTGGTTGATGTCAGCATTTAGCTTCAAAATCTTTGGACAGATATGTCAGTAAATGCATGCTTTTAGCTAAGGTTGTTAAAGATCATTCTAGCTAGGACGGATTTTATACATGTGATTGTGTCATGAATTTGGTACTTTTTGTCTGTTGACTGATGAGTTGTATTGGATGAAACATTCCTGCAGGCTTTGGATAAATCCTACCTGAGGACGAGGTTTTTCTGTGTCATTTTGTGTTTTATGAATGTAGATTTTTTTTCTTTTGGGTCCATTTGAGTAAAGATATGAGCTTGTCCAAGAAAGGTTCTCAATTAAATGATTCCAAATTAAGCATTTTGAACAAGGCGACAACTTTGAACCCAAATGCTGCGGAGTTTGTTCCCTTTTCACTCAGATCACCAGTTTTGCCTTCTGGAAGTACTACAAGTTTTGCAGATGTGGCATCGAGGTTTACTTCGTCTGGAACGGTAGGTAAAGCAGTGCTTGATCGATCAGAGTCATCTGTTTCTAATGCATCTGATGATGAGGCTCATCAATACTGGCGTCACCAGCTTCCTGACGATATCACCCCAGATTTTAAGGTCATGGGTGAAGACGAGTCCCAAGGACTAGGTGGGATCTCTTTAACAGGCTTGTCTTTGCATGATGGTACTGAAGTGCCAAACTTTACGGCTTCTTCAGGCAGTGGATATGTATTCACTGAGAAACAGCAACCCTCTCCACACCATATTAGTGGCAACAACTCCAGTGAGAAAATAAGATATGCTACTTCTTCTTACGTGGAAAATCCAGCTTCAACCAATATTCTGAGTTTTTCAGCTAAGCCTTGGGACAAGCAAAATCTTACCAGTGATCAGCTTCTTGGAAATGGTGGGGAGTTCCATCCATATACCGGGTATCCTACACAAGGGATGATGAATGGTCTTTTAGGTGATAGCGCAGTGTTGGATGATACAGATGTGAACCCAATGGAGTTTTTGGCTTCACAATTTCCAGGGTTTGCTGCTGAAAGCCTCGCTGAAGTTTATTTTGCAAATGGATGCGACATAAATCTGACTATTGAAATGCTCACTCAGCTTGAGGTAAACTTCTTAGTTTCCTCTTATTTAACATTCTTTTACACTTGCAGTCTTATGGTAATGAAGTGGGTCCATCTTCTTTGAAGTGCATCCGCTTGTAAAAATTTCAAGATGTGAACTGTCTTTTCTTCCAATTGTCTGTGGAAATTACATTGGCGATTTTCAAGAATGACATGTTTAAGATATTTATTTGAAACGAAGTAATTATCGGTGTTATTGGTGATGCTTTGAGGAGAATTTAGTTTGCATTTTCTCTGTAAGATTTCAAGCTTCAGCCGATCCTCTGTTCCGTCATTCAACTCAGGAGGCAGCCGTTGAACTGATATGCTCCAGCTTTTTAGTGATGTAAAATAGTTAAACTATTGGAATTTTCTTTTCTAACTGTAGCTACCATTACCAATGCATCCTTTGCCTTCTTTGGCAGAAAAGAGGTGACTCCCTTAAGGTGATTCAGTATAACCTCCAATGTCTAAGCTATAGGGCCTTTTGGGATGAATTTGCAAATTCTTTTTTTTTGCTTTTGTTCCAAACATTATGAACTAGTTTACCATCTGATCTATGTATGTACATATATAAATATTGGCATTGTGAAGGGGTTGGGTGCAATGGTTGATCTGCAATTGTCACAACTCTCAAGTAATTAAAACTGTTTTCATAATATGCATGTTATCAACAGTTGTCCATTCTATTTAGGCAATTATGTAAGCATTGTTCGTGATTGTAGCTTCAAGTCGATGGTGGTCTCAATCAGAATATGAACCCAACGGCATTGTCAGCTCCTAATCTCGGCGCACTGGACTTTCCTGCACTTACTATGCCAGATACTCAGAACGGTCCTTCAAAATATGTTGGAGATGATATTCAGCAAACTGGGAATCCTTATATATCTTCGGACAAAGATAGCATGCTCTTATTCAAGACCAGTGGTTCGCTTCAATTTAGAGGTTCTGGAGATTTTGCTTCAGCTGTCAGAAAATTGGCTTCTCAGGATTCCGGAGCATGGAAAAATGAAAGAAACGGCTCAGCCAATTCCACTGTTGGCTCCAGTAGAAGGGCGCATGGATTAGCTGGTGCTTATAACAGTGGGCATGGTAGAGGGGTTTATGCTGATAGGTTGCGCAGTTCAGCTCGAGCACCTCCTGTCTGGCTTGAAACAGGAGAAGCAGTGGGTAATGTTCCTCAGTCAACAAGTTATTTGCATTTACGCTGCTTTTAATTGTGGAAGTGATGTCTTCTGGACATATATCTGCTTTTAACTTTTTTGAGCTGGCAGCAAATATGTACTCTGAGCTGCGGGAAGAAGCTCGTGATCATGCACGCCTGCGCAATGCATACTTTGAACAGGTGATTCCTTTATCTAGGTTGTGATTGTTATGTTTTTTCTTCCACCTTTGACCTTCATCTTGATACCTTGAATGGGATCTCAAATTGTGAAGTCATACTAGAGGTGTATGGCCTCCAATTAAAAGTTTCTAGGTGAGGATTTCTGTCTATGCCTTAAAATTAACATACTCAAGCTTGAAGAATATATTGAGCTCTGTGATCTCAGAGTAAAAAATTAAGCTAATTTCTTGTAGACTAAAGTCAGAATAACAAGGTGTTGAACTATGTTAACCAGCAGTCTAGAAAAATGCTCCATAGAAAATGTAATTTACCATAGGCACACTTTCCCTAAAAGGAAGATGCTAGTACTGCATTGATGTGTCTTATGGAACAAGTTGAGTGAGTATGCATGCTGACAACTCAGAGAAGCTCGGGACGGGAGTCTGCTCCAATCCTTAATCATTGTTTGATGGTTATATATAATTGAACTTTTGTTGAAGGAAAATGTATTACACATGATCGATGAAACAGGCACGGCAAGCATACCTCATTGGAAACAAAGCTCTGGCAAAGGAATTGAGTGTAAAAGGGCAACTGCACAATATGCATATGAAAGCAGCACATGGAAAAGCTCAGGAATCTATATATCGCCAGAGGTTTGTCAGTTCTTGTTACTTCTCTTCTTTCTTCCAGGGCTGAAAGCTGTTTCCAGCTTGAAAATGAAACAGTTTGGTTTATACCTCCACTTGTCTCTTTAAAACTTCTGCTTTGTGTGGAAAATAACTGCTTATTGTATCTGGATTAAAAGGAAATATAGGACCTTGTATGTTGTATGGAGCAGAAATTTTCAATTCTATTGTAATATTATCATGCTTCACATTCTAGAAATATGGTGATCTTTCAATCTTCTGAGCTAATTAATTTTGTTCTGGTGCCTTGTGCGTATAAATTTTCTCCAGGAATCCAGTAGAACTAGAGATTCAAGGGAATGGTAGAGTGCGAGAACGGATGATTGACCTTCACGGGCTGCATGTAAGTGAAGCCATTCATATGTTAAAGCATGAACTGAGTGTTCTAAGAAGCACAGACGGCGCAGCAGAACAACGCCTGCAGGTTTACATATGCGTGGGGACGGGCCATCACACCAGGGGTTCCCGGACACCAGCAAGACTTCCTGTTGCGGTGCAGCGATACCTACTCGAAGAAGAGGGCCTTGACTACACTGAACCACAGCCAGGCTTACTTCGAGTAGTCATACATTGAATCACAAATCACCAATATGAGGTATAGGACTTATCGATCCATCACAGTTAGTTATCTAAATCATTCTTGTATCTGTATACGGAAAGAAATGGAGTTAGTATCTGAAGCCTGGAGACGGAAAAATTTTGAAAAGGACAAAGAACGAAAAACAAAAAAATGAAGTTAGTTTAAGGAAAGGTAAAGGAAATGCATTATCAGGAAAGGTTTAACAGGTCGACAGCAGTCACAGCACCAACCACCATGTTTTGGTAGGCAGTCAGAGGAGACAAGTTCATCAGCAACTGTGGGTTCATTGTGAATTTTGTACCTTACATTTGTTTTTCTCTTTAGCTACATTCCATTTTCGTTTTTTCTCAATCAGAATGTAACTGATAGTGTTTAGTTGCATGATAGTACAAATTCAGCACAAAGTCCATTTGCAATCACTAAATCTGTTCTCCATCTGTATATCAATCTCAGGCAGGCGTTTAGTGGTTTAGTTTCATTAAGTGTTGGCTTCCCGGGTTTTGATAAATGGTGAAAATGATTGTAAAAATAAATGAAAGAAGTGTGAATAGTAAGAAGGAAGAAGAGCGTGAAGGTGAAGCAGTTGCATTTGATTATGTCAAAAGTTCAAAAGTCTGAATCTTGGTGAACAAAGAAATTAATTATCTTGAATACTAGCTAGTAGCAGCAGATTTTAGGCAGTTGACGGTAACTTTATTTAGATGTCGCCAGCAATCCGCCATCAACAAGCTTAAGAAAACGAAATCTTTCACGTCTTTCTCCTGCCGACGTTGCCGTGTTACGTTTCTAATCATAAAACAAATTATAATCAAATCCCAATGTCCGTGTTTCTTTTCGAGGTGAGTTTGATTAATGTTTGCGCAAATTTGGATCTAGTTGAAACTTTGCGCGCACCAGGTGTTTGATATAATGTCTGATCAAGTTCAAGATAGCATCGATGGATTTTCAAATTTCGTGCTAACTGGGTTTTCGTTTCTTCTCCATCTTATTTGACTCTTTCAGGGCCGTTGGCATTAATAGATGGATTCTCTTGGAGCAGGTGGATGTTCTTCTGAGACTTTTAGATTTATGGAGCTTGCAATAGAACAGGTATTGTGATTGAATTGGACAAAGATTATCAGGGCATTCATGGGCTTTTCATATAATGTTCCGTTCAGCATTTTGGATGAGTTCTCTTTCCAATAGTGGTGATTCTTTTATGGCAGGCCAAACATGCATTGGAGTGCCTTGAGGTGCCTGTTGGGTGAGCTATGACCTTTAATGCTAGTTTAATTTGTCATGACCTACGCTCTGATAAGAATTTGTATAACTCACAAATGTTTACTGTAACCTAATCAGAGCTTGCTCATTCAGGTTTAGATTAATTTTTGCATTTTCATTTATTTAATAACTCTAATCTTTCAACTTTTGTTAACCAGATGTGTGGTTGTTCGAGATGGAAAGGTCATTGCATCTGGAAGGAACCGAACTACAGAGACCAGAAATGTAAGTCGATTGAAAGCTTGGCCTTTTCACTGTTAATCACTACACTGTCTTATGACCATATTCACCAACTCCTTGTTGGCCCACAATCCACCTCCAGCTTGCTATGATGGTTTGATCATCAAGCAGTTCTGCAGGATTTACATATTCGAAAGTACATTTCTTTTTTCTTGCAAAGTCGAGAGTGAAACCTAGAGGGAAGTAGCTAATGCAATCAGCTTCACTATGATAATCATATATTGTTATTGAACACTTCCCTGGGGTTTTGTACCACCTAGAATCAGAATGGGTTTGGTTTTGGGTTTGAATTGCAATTTTATTTTGATTTGATTGCTGTATAGGAGTAGATACTCCTACTGCTTCCTTGTGAATGTAGTGAAGAGTGCAGAAAAGAATTTACTGATTATTGTTTCCCAGATTATGAACTATGTCCCTGGCTGACATTTATAAGAATCTTTCACTAGTGATTTTGTGATGGAAACTGCAATTCAAAATTTTCCATTTGGGGTCCCTGTAATGTTGGATACTTATCTGTTTGGTAGGCCACAAGACATGCAGAGATGGAAGCGATTGATATACTTCTCAAGCAATGGCAAACATGTGGACTTTCAGCATCTGAAGTTGCTGAAAGATTTTCAAACTGCGTTCTCTATGTTACATGTGAACCATGTATCATGTGTGCTGCAGCTTTGTCTATTCTGGGTATGCTAATGCCCTTCTATTGACAAGTATTCTAATGCCTTTTGCCAACTCTTTTTATTTTGTTTAAGTTTTCTGATCAATTTTTAGTTAATTTTTCGCATATAGGTATAAAGGAAGTATATTATGGCTGTGCAAATGACAAATTTGGAGGTTGTGGATCAATTTTGTCACTGCATTCAAGCTGCCCTCAGACAAATACCAGGTTTGTCCTACTGTTAATTGTTATTAAGGAGGGCTGATAAGATTTCTCTTACGGGTGATTCTGTGTAAATTACCAGCTTAAAGAAAAGGATGCTGCAATCAAGTGTGTGAATATAGGCCAATGAAAAGCAGAGGATTATTCTTTGATATTGGCTGTTTCAACAAAATTTATCTTCCTCCTTTCTAAAGCCAACTAATTAAAGGATACTTTAACATCAGAACATGGAAACAGGCAATCCTTAGGGAATCAAAAGCTTGCTTAATATTGTAAATTTCCACCTCTTGAATAAGCACAAGCACTTGGAATATTTTGGATCCTACATGGAATTTGACCATACAAGAAATGGAGATCCATTGACTTTCTTTACGTGGATGACATTTGCAATATATTCTGGTTGCAGTTCTTATGAATACATGTGGCAATTTTTTTGTCTAAGTTGCTGTCGTCGGTTTGCTAACCTGGGAAGTTTTTTAAGCTTACCAGTGATGGTAAATAACTGCACACAGACATTTTGTAATTTAGTTGTGTATCGTTTATTTGACAGTGAGGAAGATGCACCAGGGAAAAGCTTCAAATGTACTGGAGGAATAATGGCATCAGAAGCAGTTTCTCTTCTGCGTTTATTCTATGAACAAGGGAACCCTAATGGTATGCCTTTTTATCCTAATTTAAGCTTTATTCCAAACATTCGTAGTCATAATATAGAGATAGCTTGAATTAACAAGCAAGTTGGAGAAAATGCTGATTGCTTATTAACAATCATTCTTAGACATATCAATTTCTTTGTTTCTAGTATTACAATTGAATTGTATACCATGCAAACTTTGACAGAAGGTAAATAAATAGATTTGAATGGGGTATCCTTGTAGACATAAGCAAGTATAATTTTGTTCATTTTCAGTTAATATTGTTAGATTCTGCTTAATGGTTATGCAATTGTACAGCTCCGAAGCCTCACAGGCCTCTTACACAAGCCAAACCAGATATGCCATTGTAGCCTTGTAGCTTCCTTGGCCATGATCGAACTGTTGGTGATATTGCTCACTAATGTTTAAGAAGATAGGAATAGGTTTCTGTTTTAACTTCTATATTTGATTTACTTGTTGAACAGTTACGCGAGTGTTTACTTTAGAACTGCATACACTTAAGGCTTGTGATGATCATAAGATTGTTTCGTTTGATACCTACTGTATACAAATCAAACATTTCACTTTTTTAGCTTCTAATGAAGACATTGTAATGCCTTTCAAGTGCTGGATGTGAGAAATAGAGGCACATTTGTGGTTATCAGGAACATTGAATATGAACTCTTAGCTTGAGTTGATTGAATAAGTAAGAAACAGACGGGAATGTTTAAAGATTTTACCATCCAGATCCTTCAAAATAAACTAAATTAATTTTGGACCATCAAATTTTTGAACTTGTATGAAACAAGTGAGGTACCAACTGTGAAAAATAGCAGATAAATGTTCAAGGGGATTTCGTAGTTACAGGACTTCACTCTGTTGTATTCCTGCACTATGATGCCAATCAAATGGAACATAGCAAACAATTCTGACTCATATTCTAGTTGTTCGAAGAATTCTGAAACTTTCCCATTTCATAGTTTTCCTGTCATTCCCATTACAAATACGGGTTTTACGGGATGCGTTTTAAAATGATTCTGCTCATGCTCTGGCCTTAACTCCATTGAAACCTATTCTTTCTGTACCTGTATTTACATTTGACTAAGTGGTGAAGTAAACTCCTTTAGGAGTCTTCCAACAGGGTTGGACGCTTCAGAGTGACGGTGACAGAAATTGCTACTTATTCAACTTTAAACAAGCTGAAACCAGTAAATATCACTTGAATCGAGTTCAAAGTGATTGCAGATATGACCAATATAAAGGAAGCTATCTTTACGGTATGTACAAAGAGGTTAACATAAAAGTTTTAAAATGTACACTTTCCAATGCAAAAAGGAGTTGCAATTCTGTACTTTCATCGACGTGAGGTTTTGCTATTAATGCTTGCTGCTGGTTCAGGATATCCCCTTTGCAATTCGCCATTTGTCATCGAGAATGAACGTGAAAATGGAATCTTTTAATAACGACTCTGTCACCTAAATGCTCTTTCTTGTGACCATAATTCGTAATAAAAATGATCATTCCAGGTACCCATTTTACTTCCAATGCCCCACTAAACAAACATCGGCGGTTATGTGGAAAAAGATTGGATATTTGTAGCAAATTTCAAATAATGCAACATTGGTTTTGTTGATGAATTAAGTGTTCGTGATTGCTGGTTCTCTTTCGCCATTTCCATTATAATGCTTTACTTTTCCAGAGTTTATATTTCATAGACTTGGCAATAGAAGTTGTGATTACAGGATTTATTCACCAAACTAATGAACATGTAAAGAGTAACAGTAGCTCTATTGCACATTCATTAAAAATCTCTACAGTTGTTTGTGGAAATTGACTTGTTATGCATGTCATGAATAAAGATATGAACATGACTGCTGTTTGATGCTACTTCAAATCAATGTAAAGAGATGCTTAACTCGATGTAATGAAGCGTTGATTATAATTTTTTTTTGACAATTGAAATTCGGAGTTCTGATGTATCCAGTGCATTAGTGCCGATAATTTCATAAATAAAGTTTTAAGTTTTTGAAAATAAAAAAAAAGATGCTCTATAAACAGATGTTTGGTTGAAAGTGACTTTTGGAAACAGGTGATTTCCTAAAGGCTAAAGAGTTTGATATAAGGACAGAGAAATAGAGAGAGAAAGGTTTATGGGCTTTAGGCAGGTTCCACGGAGGAAATCATTCCCTTGTTCTCATACGTTTCTCCGATCAGGTAAACTTCTTGGGTCTTTTTTTTTTTTCCATTTGACTTTTTTATTGTTGTTGATCGTATGTGATTGTATTGTGCTATTATGAACTTGTTTTTTCATTTTTGTGATGCCTGAGAATTGATAAGATACAAGAGCATTCATATTATCTCATATACCAAGTATCTGTGTTCGAGAATTTGTGAATCTATGAAAACCCAAGTGCTATATTGCGTCTCCTTGACTGTCCTTAAACGTCCCCTAGAAGCACCGCCATACCCTTTTCATGGTTTGATAGTTGACATGGTCAAAATAGGTTCTATATGTTTTCCTTGATTACACATTTGGACTTTATTCAGATTGTTAGATAGGATATTTGATTTCAGGTTAATGCAGAAGTGCGTATTTTGTGATTTGTGAGCCAAATGGGGGAAGTTAAGAAACAATCTGGACTCTCTTGGTTGCAATAATAAGAAATTTTCTGGTGAATCAAGGTCTACCCTCTGACTAGGAGAAACTTGTCCTGCTATACCCAAAAAAACAAGGGAAAAAAAGAGGAGAAGTAGATCGTCCAAGGAAAATATACAGGGAATTAAAAGTTCTACTCTTTTTCTTACAAGATCATTGTTGTATATTGATCATTATATTCTACCCTGAAACCTAGAGGTAGAAGCTTCATCTTTGACATGTTTTGCATCAACCATAAATGAATAATTACTTCTCAGTTTCGGATGATGTTTTCTCTTTCTTTTCTTAATGCTAATACTTCATTCATCCCATGTAGTTTATAGCTTTAGATTGTCAGTCACCTAATTGGTAAGGAGGTAATAAATGATGAATTTAGATAAAAGTGTAGGATACATGAGGTTAATCCTCACTGCACTGGTACCAGTGTCGATTATTCATGTCAACTGAAGAAAAAAACATCAATTTCCTCTAAGACTAAGAACTTGATGAGGATGATAAATTCCAATACATGAAACCTTGTTTTCTCAGAGAATCAATCATGTAGTAAATGGATGGACATTTTTTTAAGTTGTGCTGCTTGCATAACAGAATTTTCTTCTTGTTGACAATCAACTTCTCCTGGGGAGCAGAAATACAATCTTCCACATATACTAAAGTGCTTTCATGTGATAATCTTGATATAGATTACTTGCACAGTTCAATTGAGGCTGCTTTATTTCATGTTTCTGATCATGAGAAACAGGATTTTGCACGTGATGGGATGGGTGACTCTGAAATTTGGCATATGTATCCTAAACACCATGATCCATCCAGTACCATCAGAAGTCCTCAGCTATCTACTGTCAGTACATTGTCAGAGTACTCAACACCAAAGTTCGTATATCAGCGAAGAAAGATAAGAAGAGTTTCTTTTGACAATTCCCTAAGAGAGTTTGCTGCACGCTCAAAGACAAATGTAGAGGATTATATTTCTGTTGTAGGTTCAGATACTCCGTCAGTTGCAGCTCTTGAAGGTGTTGATGTCTTGAAGTCAGAGTCTATTAATGGATGTTCATCTCCCAGTAGACTGCATCCTGATGAAGTTTGCAAAACCAGCAGGCAGACTATTGTTGAAGTTGACAATTTTAATGATAGTTTTTCATCATCAAAATCAAATACAGAATATGTTTCAGCTTCTGGGACGACTGAACTTGATACTGGTGAGTGTTCGTCATCCTGTGCAATGATTGTTGAGGTCATGGCGAAGGATTTATCAACAAAGGATCTTTGCATTCGTATACTCAAGAGTGGGGGGTTGTTGGGCAGAGTCTGGCCCTACGGGCCTGATGCTGCAAATGAAGCTGTTGGTGATGCCAGTGGTAGGACAACTTCTCGCTCATGCAAGATATGTGCTCGTGTGGAATTGGTCTTGAAAATGCTAATTTGCGATAACTGTGAAGAGGCATTTCATGTATCTTGCTGTAATCTGCGTATGAAAGTAATACCAGCAGAAGAGTGGTTTTGCCATTCATGTCTGAAGAAGCATAAAATTCTCAAGGAGACAACTTCTAGAAAGTCTCCTAATATCATGGGAGGAAGGAAAAGATCTAGAAATGCTTCATCTGCCAATCATTTGCATCCTGCAGCACATATGTTGAGAGATAATGAACCTTATGTGACTGGTGTTCGAGTTGGAAAAGGTTTCCAAGCAGAAGTTCCAGACTGGTCAAGTCCAGCTAATGCGTATGTTCCTTCACTTTTGTCAAGTCCGGCTAATGCGTATGTTCCTTAACTTTTAGACCTCTCATGTTGATAGTGGCCCTGGGTTGTAATGGGAATGTAGGGAAACCATTTTGCTGCTGTGATTTGTTTATTTGATAGACCATGTCTCTTCACTGCCAAAATTTCATCAATGCTATTAACAACTTGCCATTAGAGGCCATCACACATTCATAAAAGCTCAGCTAGATCTTATCCTTTGCCTACGCGTTACTACTTCAAACAATTATATTTCCCCTCCTTTATCCTCGTGGAACTGTGTTCGGGTTCTGGAATTGGAGTTTGAAATTTTAGAAAATTTTGTTTGCACCTATAGATTTGGAAAGACTAGTGGTTCATGTATATATCCTTCAAGGTTGAAAATGGTTATCAAATCAGCTCATGAGAAACTTGGCCTGAATGGGGAGTAACTAAGAAAAAAAGGCCTCTTACCCTAACATGATAACTTTAACATGGAAACTTAACTTAGCTAAGCTTTTAAAAGTAAAAGATTTAATCTCCAAATCCTGCCTTTGGGAGCAACAGGCTAGTGCTTTTACTTATTCTGTTTCTCCTGTTTTCATGAACACAGTTCTCTTTGTTTATTGCTTAATGTAAGAAAGTTCTAAATACACATATAACATCTTTAGTTTTTCTTCTCCTTTTTGTACTATTTTTTAGCTTGGCACACGTATATAACCTGATTGCTAGTTAACTTTGCATCTTGTTTTTTGGGACCTTACTTCCAACTTGTTCTTGTCACTCACGATTGCCTCAGTAATGCCGATGCCATTGCAAAACCTGAGGAAATGACGTTATCAAGTGATCCTTTTAGTTCACATGTAAGGCTCAATTCATTCATAATTTCGAAGAAGTGTTCAATTAAGCCATAAACTAGTAAAGGGTTAAGGAGAAAACTAATATCTATTTATGTAGGTGCTGAATCCGAACAAACCCTCTAAAGATAGCTCAGTAGCCAATTGGCTTCAATGCAGAGAGGTTGTAGATGGTGGCGGGGAAGGTGGAACTGTATGTGGAAAGTGGCGAAGGTAACCAAATGATGATATACTCTCTTTTGTTGGTTTTAAAAGAAATTACTGCTGCAAAAAAAACAAAACGAAAAAAATAAGAATTCTACATATTTTTACCTGAAAAAGAGGACAGATGTTCTTTTATTCAAATACACCATCAATGCGCGTTAGAATGCTAATTTATAGGCTAACAAATAACTAAATCCAGAAAGTTATGTTACTAACATATATTCTTGCTAACTAAAAACACTAAAAATCTCCAATTAACAATCTAACCAATCGATAGATTTGAGAGTTTGTTGCAGTATTTTTCTCCAACAGATTTAGAATCATATCTCCTGCAACAATTTTTGAATCATATCTCTAACACTTTCCCTTGATTCAAAATCACAGACTCCTTGCACCTGATGATGTACTTCCCATCACTCTTCAATAGTTGGAGCACTTCTCTCCAAAAAACTTCTTCTTGGTGCATTTCTTGTCAATATTAAAACAAATTTTCTTCTTTTTCAGCAACATGTGTCAAATTGACACTTTCTTCAATCTTCTTTTTGCAATTCCTTTGTAGATAGCCGAACTGCTTGCACTTGAAACACGGAGGCTTTCTCATGTGCCAACAATTGTCTTCAGCATGACCAGACTTCTTGCAAATACCACATTGAGATTGAGCTTTTCCTTTTGAAGATGAAGCCTTTGCTAGATAAGTCCCCTTAACTTCCTGTTGAGTTCCTTCTTTTCTCAACATTCTTCTTTGCTCCTGAGCATGTAAAGCATTGATTAATTTCAGACAAGGTAATTTGATTGATATCTCTTGAATACTCTAGAGATGAATTTTTTGCCTCAAATCTTTCGAGTAAACTTAGAAGTATTTTTTCTACAATCTTGTTATCAGGTAGCTCTTCTCCTATCAACCTAATTTTATTTACCACCATCATTAGCCTGTCAAAAAACTCTTGTAGAGTCTCCTTTTCCTCCATCCTTAGAATCTTAAAATCGCTTTTGAGATTTAACAATTGCTTCCGCCTTGTTCTATCGTAGCCATGATAGAGTTCTTTTAGTGTGTCGCAAGCTTTCTTGGCCGTTTCACAACCCATAATTAGACAACAACATGAATTTGAGGTAAGCCTCTTGGAGCTTTGGCTTCTTCATCTTCATGAGCCCTAATTTGATTGAGTGTTGGCTTATTTCTTAGAGGTAGTATTTGTCTTTCACCTTCAACACACTGCCACAAGTCAATACCTCTCAAATGAGCTTTTATTTTGATTGCCCAAACTTTATAATTCTCACCATTGAAAATTGGAAGTGAAAGAGCTGATCTATTGTTGGACGTCATGTTGCTGTTATCTCTCGAATACTCACAGGCCCCTTAAGATCATAAGGAGCTCTAATACCAAATGTTGGTTTAAAAAGAAATTACTGCTCTTTTATTCAAATACACTATCAATGCACGTTAGGATGTTAATTTATAGGCTAACAAATAAATAACTAAATCCAGAAAGTTATGCTAGTAACAAATATTCTTGCTAACTAAAAACACTAAAAAACTCCAATTAACTAGCTAACTAATCAATTGATTTGAGAGTTTGTTGCAGTATTTTTCGCCAACAGATTTGGAATCATATATTCATCATCTTTAACTCCTACCACTTACAACTAACCAAGTTACAGCAGGGTTCTTGGTTCACAAGATAACAAACTAAATTTAGCTCCAAGTTTCTAAACAAAAATATCAACTGCTACTTATCGTCTTTTGAAAAGGAGCTGAACTTATATGGAACAGAGCTCCCCTTTTTGAAGTCCAAACTGATGACTGGGATTGCTTCTGCTCTGTTTTCTGGGATCCAACTCATGCTGATTGTGCTGTACCTCAGGTGAACAGAATTTCCCAGCATTGGGATTTCTACTTTTTGTTCGTGCAGTGAAAAGGAAAAGAACAGCTGAATGATCTTCTAGAACTCTGTCAATATAAGTGTGCAAAGTCTCAATAGGATGATAAGTTAGACTTCCATGGTTTTACTTGCACCGAAATTTATATTTCAAAATGAAACTGGTAAAACCCATTTGGGAATACACTCTAGTGACCTTGTGCAAAGTTGATGGACTTTCCTTGTTCCTTTAATTGGAAATTGTGATTCAACTTGCACATGCTAACCTTACACTACGCATAATTATCTTAAATGAAGATCTAGAGGGCCTGATGACTAGAGGTCAATGTTATATATTGATTTCCATTTAGACTTCAAAAATATTTCAGATCGAAACAATGCTATTCCAACCAAAAATGGCAATGGTTTTAATAAGAGTTTTTACTTTAAAGATCGGCAAGTTTGGGCTTCATGTTGTTAAATTTTTGGCAATGGTTTTAGGAAAGAGTTAATTCATTACCTGTAGCTATCATAATCATCTTGTGGGACATTATTTCCTTGTAAAAGTTTGTCATATGTTAGGACCTCAAGCATCAGAGCTTCATCTTTGGTTTGATCTTGTTTTGGTTACTTCCAGAATTTCTTGTACCGATATGTGTTACAAGTTCAATGCAGCAACATGTATCTGCAAAATATTCATTCCAACTACATCTTGTTTTCTGCTTTAGGAGCTCGGAACAGATCAAGTAATGAAGCAACTGAAGTACGCCCGGATGGTATCGGTATGTTCGCTTGTACCTTTTTGCAGGTTCCTACATGTACATATTCATTTGATCAACTAGGTCTCTGGATCATTCTTATAGTTACATGGTTTGTCCTGGGTATGTTTCAGAAAATGTTGTGTATGTGTGTAAAATTTTAACATATTATATCATCAGGGGGAAGAACCTTTGTCTACATAATTGAAGGCTGAAAGAGAAACATCGCCCCAAGTTAATTCTAAGAGTTGCAACTAAAGAAAATGGAGTTCAAGCTGTCTTCTGAACATGAAACTACACATCATTAGCTCGTGAAGATCAGAGTGCTAACTTCATGCGCTATTTAAAAACAGAGGCCGGATTTAATAATCATTGGCATCTGCAAATGGGCCTACTCCAGCTAATGATTTGAGCTTAGCCAAGAGTTATAACCAAAAAGAGTAAAGCAGAGAACGCCTCAAGAAACTAAACCATCCCAATAAGTCTCGAGGAATAAAAGCGAAGCAACAACAAAGTATCATGTGCTCTGTTCTTCATAATTTCCCCTGTGAGCTAAATTGTGATAAAGATCATTCCTTTTCCTCATTTTCTAAGTTTGTTTTTGATTTGCAAGAAAACAAAAGATCAATTATACTATACTACTTCGATTAGTGCATATATAGATTTTCACACATTAAAGGTGCAATAAATGAACAATAATTTATACAAAATTTAGAGGTGTCAAATGTTACAAGAATATAAATATTACTTAAACTATTGATATATTATTCATATTAGAACAATTAAAATATTATTTACAAAATATTTAGATAAAGATAAATAATTTATAGTACAAAATTAAATATTAAAATATGTATTAATTATAACAAATTCAGTATGTGACTGTAATTAATTTTATTCATCTATAAATAAGTGTCAATCTTCTTATTTCATAGATTGAAGACTTCAAGCCCTCGAATATGGTCGAGTTGGTGGAATGAAGGGTATGGGATTAAAAGGTCGAATTCGATCGAGCCTATCGTATAGAGTTTGTCTAGTGTAGAATACTCGGTTGGTATAATTTGCAGGCTATTGCATCAATCTGAAAGTTTATTCAATACGTATCAAAAAAATAGCGACTGCAAGTCATTCGTTTTAAAAAAAAGTAATCAAAAATTTTTTATGAAAATACTAATTTTATAGATTCTAAATTCTAAATTATCCTTTTCCTTAAAATAGATAACTAATACTCTTACAATAATGGTTAACAACTATGCAATAGAATAGATGTTTTTAAAACCGAACTGAAAGTTAAGTCAGTAAGATAAAAAGTTTAAGGTTTAAAAATTTTAACTAGTATTAAACTGTCATAAAATCGGTTAAAGATGAAATAAAATTAAAATAATTAAAAATATGATTAAAAAAGTTTTTAGATAAGTTTAACCAAAAAAAGGAGATTTTGAAATAAAAAATAATTAATTTATTTTAATTTTAAAAAATAAAAATTGACATATTAATTAACAAATTAGTTAATTAAAATAAATTAAATCAAAATTTTAAAAATTGAATTAAAAAATTGGGCGATTTAAAATTTATACCTAGCTAATAAATTTTATTTTTTAATAATATATTACCAGCACATCCTTAGAGCACATGAGGCTGTACCTCGTGTCTTAAAACACCATTCTGTCTGTCGGACCAATTTGACCAAACATGGGTAGGCATTATCGTAACTTCGGTTCATAACAACTCCCGCCATCTTCTCTCCAGGAGTCTAACTACCAACTAACGTCCTTCCCATGACATATATATATATATATATATAATATGTAAATCACATGCATGGTCTTATACCGTTAGATATGAATGAATTTGGTTGAACAATCATAATTGATATGATTAGAGAGGAATTATAATAGTTTCATTGGACAGATTACTCCAATTGGTAACATTTGTGGGAGAGACGGAGACAGGAGACAGGAGACAAGAGTTGTGTTTTTTTTTCTTTCTTTTTTTTGGTATTTGCTGTTTCTGTTTGGTTGTTCTTGTTGGAAGCACGTTTCCAGGAAAAAAAAAATCAAACACAAAAACCAAACACCAAATACAAAACCAAAACAACAAATATCTGTACATGGTATATTTGGTTTTTGTTTGATATAGAATTTATAAGAAGAAAATCCATTGCAATAATACAGATTGCAATGGGAACGTTAAAGAGCTTCAGGAAAGCTTATGGTGCGCTCAAGGACTCCACAAAGGTCGGCCTTGCTAAAGTCAACAGCGATTTCAAGGTGGTTTTTGTTACTTATTTTTTCTGATATATAATTTCTTTCATTTCTTGGTTTGATTTTGATTGTTGAAATGTAATGTGGGTAATATTGTTTTGTTAATCTCTTTCGTTTTTCTTCTTCTTCTTCTTCTTTTTTTTGATTCTCTTATGCGAAGGAATTGGATATTGCGATTGTGAAGGCCACAAATCACGTTGAGACTCCTCCTAAAGAACGCCATGTTCGAAGTACGTTCGTTCATCGTCTCTTATAGATATATATGATGCCTCATTCTGTTGTTATGGGCATTTTCGAATTCGTTAGGGTAGTTGATATGCGTGGAAACAACGTTGTTTCGATGCTAAGCGATGCGAAACAAAATTTGATGATACAGTTGAATAGGAAAGAATGTTCGGAAAATGCATGCGTCAGTTATTGACTTCATCTCATTTTTGGCTGATTCGTTCGTAGGGATCTTTTCGGCAACCTCGGTGATTCGTCCACGGGCAGATGTGGCTTACTGCATTCATACACTTGCCAAGAGATTAGCTAAGACAAAGAGTTGGATTGTAAGTTCCTTCCTTCTTCCATAATCTGTCATCTCTCTGTCAGAATTTTGCTTTTTCTGGATTAGTTTGTAGAAAGACTAGTGTGCTGCTGTTGTGAAATGGATAGAACATTTTTCTGTGTGATTTTACCATCTTAAATCATTGAAGGTATTTGGCTTTCGTCCAACTCTAATGTGAAATCTTCTTCTTACAGGTTGCTATAAAGACATTGATAGTGATTCATAGGACGTTGAGAGAGGGAGATCTTACCTTCCGGGACGAACTGATGAGCTATTCACACAGAGGAAGCATTCTTCAAATATCCAATTTCAAAGATGACTCAAGCCCCAAGGGTATGTAGCTCTCTTGTTGGAAATTTTGGCCTGGGTTGTTGTGAACGTGCTCTTGACGATGTGTTCTAGGATGTTTTTCCTGTTTGCAGCCTGGGATTGCTCTGCATGGGTTCGAACATATGCTCTTTTCCTAGAAGAAAGACTTGAGTGTTACAGGACTTTGAAGTATGACATTGAGGCTGAGCGCGTGCCTAAATCATCTGCATCAAACAAGGTCATTTCTGTGTTCTCATTGATACTTAAAGGGCGGCTCAGGTCAGGATTAAAACAATGTAGTTTTAGTCAAACTAATTCAGGCCATTCAAACTTAGCAGAGCCCCCAAGTCCAAGTCTGATGGCTTCGGATTGGGCTGGTTTTGCCATCCCTAAATTACTTATTTCAATTCTAGTGAGAGCCTTGATTATCAGATAAAGGACAGAGTTACATGTTCATTAGTTATAACAGGGCCATAGCCGAACTCGAGTTTTGAGTGGGGATGAGCTCCTGGAGCAGCTAACTGCATTGCAGCAGCTTCTTTACCGGCTAATTGGATGTCAGGTAAGCTACTATATACACCAGACTTTGAAGCTCCTGGATTATTTCTTTTAACATCTGAAGTATTTTCCTCACACTGTTTTGTCTAAATCTTTCTCAGCCTGAAGGAGCTGCTTACTGCAATTATCTCATACAGTATGCCTTGGCCCTGGTATGCACTATCCACCAAGCTCATCTGCACTTCAAATACTGCAAATTTCTTGATATTGTAGAAAGTTTCTAAGTGACAAGCATGGAAGGGGGATTTGTTTTATGTCCAGGATAGAAAATGTTCTCTGTGCTGCTTAACATTTTCCTTTTTGTGCAATAACAATGATGGTTAGGTATTGAAAGAGAGCTTTAAAATATACTGCGCGATCAATGATGGAATTATCAATCTTGTGGACATGGTAATATTCACTGATCCTACTTAAGAGAGTTCCTCTCCTTTTACAATAATTACTTGTATTTGCTTTTCGTTCTAAAATATACAAAAACTTCAATGTTGTTTCAGTTTTTCGAAATGTCAAGACATGATGCAGTGAAAGCTCTGAACATTTATAAAAGGGCTGGGCAGCAGGTATCTGATTTACTGTTTCTAAACATAAATCGGTCAGTTCTCTTATTGAGAGAAACCCCATTTCAAGATGTTCCCATTGTTGATCTCTTGCCGTTCTTTGTGGTTGTGAAGGCTGAAAATCTTGCTGAATTCTATGAATACTGCAAAGGATTGGAGCTTGCCAGGAACTTCCAGTTTCCAGTATTGAGACAGGTAACTTTCTTCTTTTGCTGCATACTCTATTCGGTGATTATCCACGATTGGCTCTTACGAACTCAATCCTTGCAGCCTCCGCCTTCTTTTCTTGCAACAATGGAGGAATACATTAAAGAAGCACCTCAGGCAGGGTCTCTGCACCGGAGATTGGTGAGACACGCCTATCAAGTTTACTTGGAAACTTCTTGATATGTGGTTAGGGTGTGCACAGAACATATTTGAGTTTGTTGAAATGTGTCCTATTTGAAACAACAGGAGTATGAAGAAAATGAGGAAGAGCCGGAGAAACCTGAAGAGGCTCAGGAGCCTGTAGAAGAAGTTGGAAAGGTTGAAGAGAATGAACCAGAAGAGGTTGTAGAGGAAGAGGCTTCACCGATACAAGAGGAGATTGTTGAACCTCCACCGTTGATATCAACCGATGATACCGATCTTCTGGTAGTATTGAATTATATTTTGTCTTGATTGATAAACCTTGATCAGTTAGTAGGTTCCTTCACATCACTGGAACACCAAGTATGAAACTATGATTATGTGTCTGCGATTAGAAGAAAACACCCGTCCCTGACGTAATAGAGACCTTGTGCAGGGTTTGAATGAGATTAATCCAAAAGCTGCAGAACTAGAGGAAAGCAATGCACTGGCTCTTGCAATCATTCCATCTGGTAATAACACCACTTGTACGGTATCTTAAATTGCTCCGTGTATTTAAGTCTTCCCTGTGATGTTGCTAACTCCAGGTGGTCAAACTGCATCTTCATCTCTTGCTTTGGCTGAACTTGGCAAGCCAAATGCATCAGGTTGGGAGCTGGCACTTGTAACCACGCCAAGCAACAGCAATACAAGCAAACCAGTAGATACCAGATTGGTCAGTTTCTCTTTTTTCTCTCCGTTTTCCTGACGTTTTCACTCCATTTTTCGCACCTTATTCGTCTTGTTTTCTCTTATCAGGCTGGTGGGTTTGACAGGCTTCTGCTGGATAGCTTGTACGAAGATGACGGTGCAAGGAGACAATTACAATTACAGAATGCAGGATACGGATACGGATATGGATATGGAGGAACGCCTGTTCAGAATCCATTTGAGCAGCAACAACAAGATCCATTCATGATGTCCAACGGCATAGCACCTCCGACGAGCGTGCAAATGGCTGTGATGGCTCAGCAGCAACAACAGTATCAGCATCAGCAAATGATTCAGCAGCAACAACAAGGTACGATGATGGTGCCTTACCAATACCAACATCATTATCCTCAACAACAAATGCAACCTATGATCGGGCCTTCCAATCCATTTGGTGATCCCTTTTTCAGTGGTCCACCAAGTTCGATGCCACAGCAGAGCAACCGTATGCTTTTTTAGAGGTCAAGTTTCCAACTCCGATCAAAGTTATTGTTTGATTCTTTGGAGGGAAGTTAAACCAATATACTCGTTCCTATCCTCCGTGAAGTTTGATGAGCTCTTTTGCCTTGTTCACTCCGTAAATACTAGACTGTACTTTTTCTCTGTATTTGGATGAAGGTTGATCATTCCTTCAGTTTTCGAACTTGGGATCCTGACTTTTCCTAACATTGTTTAGGACATTGTCAGGAAAATTGGAGAAATATGTTTTAACCTTCAAGTAGATTTGACCTACTAAATGTCAAAAATTCTTAGTTTTCATAGTTGGAAGCTTTCAATAATTAAATATTAAATTTAAATAATTTAATGAAAATTGAATTGATTAGAATTTTAATTCTTTATTTTAAATAAAATTTATTAAATAATAATGTTTAAATTATTTGAAATTAATTTTAAAATTATGAATTTAATTGTGAAAATTAAATGTTATTTTACTACTTTCATATTAATTAAAAAAACGTATGAAATAATCATTCCAATTAAGTATGAATCATACTCCAATTATAATTTCCTAAAATCAAACACAGACTCTTATTTTTTGACGAAAGGTTTCAAATTTGAGCCTTAAAAATAAAGAAACTTATTTAACTAATATTTTATCACTTACTAAGTGACCCAATAAGTTCAAAAATTAGTTTAAATATGAATAACTTAAAAGCACATTTTCCAAAAACACCTACTCGGCTTAAAAAAAAAGAAAAGTAACCATGGCGCTATATATATATGACCTAAACTTCTGCTTCAATGACTAATTCACCATTGATCCAAACAGCAATTATACGATGTTGAGGCTCCTCCGCCACTGCACTCTCCGGCAACCACCGCACGTTGCTATCAAACCCCCACCTTCGGTCCTCCTCTCCCTCCGGTATCGCCACTGTCTCAACCCCAACCTCATCGAAATTTACCTCGCTTCTTCTTCTTCTTCATCATCGTCATCATCATCAACTGCTTCCTCTTCATTGGACGGTGATCATGACGTCGTACTGGAGGATATTTTGCACCGTAAGATGCTCATGAAAGCAGCCCCCGATTGGCTTCCTTTTATATCAGGTTCCTCCTTCTGGGTCCCACCTACTAGGCGTCCCAACTCTTCCTTGACTAAAGCTGTCCATAGCAATCGCAATAGGCTTACTCGTGAAGAGAGATCCTGTCGCACTATTTCTCGCGGCTGGCCTTGTTCTTTCCTATTGTTGGCAGGTAGTTACTATTTCTTCAATTTGTTCATATGGGTCTGTGTTTTTAATTGAATTGAGTTATAATAAAAATCCCAACAATGTCATGATTTGTGCAGTATATGAAGTGTTTTGATGTTGTAAAGATCGAATCTTTTCGTGTGGGTACAAGACACGTTGCCTAGAAAATGTTGAAAGTCCCATAGTTTAGTTCCTGGAATCTTGGATATTTGCATTTGAGGTAGCTAAATCTGAATTTAGTTGAAGCTGGAATGTTGCGATATTATTGCAGCATGGATTCCACTTGTTGATCTTCAATATTAATAATTTTTTTTACCTTAATCATTTACAAAATGTATTTTACATTTGTGTTAGTAAACCTGGCTAGGGACAGGAGGGAACTGTAAATGATGAATTTGGCGACAATTGCTTTGACTCTGTTCTTCAGCGTGTGACTGTTTATTTATAATCACATGGCTTTTGACTGCAGATAGTGCAAATTCAAAGCTCAATGACTCCTCCACTGTTCCACAATTCAAGAAACTGAAGGTTCCATTGGAATGGGACGCTTCAACTGATTCAGATTTGGATTCAGATTCAGATTCAGATTTGGATTAGGATTAGGATTCAGATTCATATTCTTGGGTTAGTATAGTCAAGAAGATGAAATTCAACTAATCATACATGGATAGACTGTTAAAGGTTTAATTTAGGATACTTTGTTACATTAGGGGGTAGCTTCATCTAGTATTTCACCTATTTAACTATCTGGAGCTCTGATTCTTGTGTGTATAGTTTCCCTATTGGATTTAAACAGAACGATACATGATACGATGTTGAAAACTTAACATTGTCATTGATTGAAGGTATGATTAATTTGAGAAATGCGAATAGAAACGTTTCCAGAATTTATCTAATCATGTCTATTTATGTTAGCTTGTTTTCCTTACCTCAAAAGTTAGGCGTTTGAGGGAAGAGATAAGGGAAAGTAAATTGAAGAAATCAAGAAAATAAGAGACATTATGCAAATAAAATAATGTGAATTGATCGAGAAGTCAATAGTTTGTATGTTGCTGATAGACACAGGAGGTTTTTTGGAGACGGAAATGCAGTAATATTGTATTAAGGTAGCAGTCCAATTCGAAAAGGACTAAATCTCCAAATTACAGTCATTAATAATAATAATCTTTACTCAACATAAATCTATAGGCGCATATATATAAGCCAACTGGCAATTGCTATTCTAAATAATAGCTAAAAAGAAAGGAGACATATTCTACTGTGAAGACCAATCAGCCACATAATCAAATGTGCTCCTGGAAAAGTGGGTCTTGAGGACTACGCAAATAACTGAATTGGTCTATTATTATACTTGATTTCTCAAGTGAATACTTGTATTTCCTTCGAGAATAGGCCTTCAAAGGAGGTGGAGATGTATCAATACTTTCGCCCATGATAAAACGACTTGTCCTCAATACGAACTCAATACGAAAAGATGGAAATTATCTAGCAAGTAATTTATAATTTTTTCCATGTAGCTTCTTCCAAAGGGCGGTCTGACCAAGAAATCAGCAACTCTAAAGTAGAAACACTAGCTTCCATAACCCATCGATCTAAGACAGATTTAGGCTTGAGATTAATGACCCAATCTTCTGTTACAGGCAATAGGGCGAGAGGTGTAGCTAGAAGATGCCCGCGAGCAGACATCGATATGTGAAAAACAAGATGAATTCTAGCATCAAAAGGAAGTTCAAGTTCATATGCAGCGACACCCACTTTGCACATGACTCGATAAGGTCCAAAAAACTTTAGAGAAAGTTTCTCAAATCGACGTTTAGCAAGAGATTTCTAGCGAAAAGGCTGAATCTTAAAAAAAAAAAAAAGAACCTCCAATAACAAAAGACAGCTCTTTACGCTTCAAATCAACCTGAGACTTCATGCGGCCTTGTGCTTTCTGCAAGTTACTGCGCAAAAGCTTTAGCATATCATCCAGAGAAAGCAATTGGCATTCAAGGTCAGCATTCATGGTTTCTCCCGGAACATATCGGTGTAGAGGTAAAATAATGGAAAAATCATATGGCATCAATTTCATCAACAAATGTTGTTGTTCAGCGATAGTAACTCACTGCTCCAAAAAGAATTTCAGAATGTAATGATCAGTCTTGACAAAAAAATGTCTACCTAAAAGATAGTGGCTCCACTTTTGCAAAGCTAGAACCAAAGCAATCAAGTCCCTGTCATATGCTGATTTTAAGCAATTGGAAGGAGAGAACCCTTTATTAAAATAAGCAATTGGATGTTTATCCTGTATTAAAATAGCTCTGACGTTATTGGAAGAAGCATCACATTCCACTTTAAATGGTTGGGTGAAGTCTGGCTGACGCAAAAATGGGGCTGAAATCAAAGCGTGCTTTAAAGTAATGAAAGCAGAAGCAGTGATTTCAGTCCAATAGAATCCATCTTTCTTAGTAAGGGTTGTGAGAGGTCTTGCAATCAATCCATAATTGTGAACAAACCGGTGATAATAACCCGTCAAGCCCAAAAAATCACGCACCTCTTTTACATTGGTAAGTGTAGGTCATGATTGAACTGCATGAACTTTATCCTGGTCAACCTAGACACCGTTGGCAGTCACCACATAGCCCAGAAAATTCACTTGTGACTGACCAAAATCGCACTTAGAGTCCTTTGCATAGTACTGATTGCAACGAAGAAGTTCCAAGGTTTCTTGAAGGTGTTGCTTGTGCTGCTTCATTTCTTTACTGTAAATCAAAATATCATCAAAGAAATCCAAAATGAACCGGCGCAAATGAGGCCTAAAGAGGTCGTTCATTGCAACTTGAAATGTTGATGGTGCATTTGTAATATCAAAAGGCATAACAATGAATTCATAGTGCCCCGAATGAGTTCTGAAAGTGGTTTTGGCTATGTCATCTGGTTAACCTGGATTTGAAAATAGCCAAAACGGAGATCAATTTTAGAAAACATTGTGGCACCATATAATTCATTTAGCAACTCGTCTATGTTGGGGATTGAATATTTCTCAAGAATGGTGATTTTGTTTAAGGCACGGTAGTCGATACACATACACCAAAATGTTGCCCTTTTTCTTTACTAAAAGTACCAGGCTAGAGCAGGGGCTTGTGCTAGCACGTATGAGGCTAGTTGCTAATAAGGCTACCACTTACCTCTCCATTTCAGATTTCTGAGCATATTGGTATTGGTACGGGTGGATATTTGGAGGACGAGAGTTTGGAACCAGAGGAATGGAATGGAAGTGTGAATGAAAGGGTGATAAGGTATTGGGTTCTTGGAATATGCTTTGGTATTTGGTTAGGAGGGGTTGATTAGGAGAGGGGAAATCTATGGATTTATCATCATCAATTGAAAGATGTTGGAAAGAGGCAGATACCTGAGGCCCAAAAGCAACACCTTATAATTTATATTTTTGCCTGGCAATGGAAAAGATGAGGAACATCTCGTTCTAATTTGCTTGCACCGTATTCAACGAAGCCAACCACTCTATGCCCAACACCACATCAGCCCCTCCAATTGAAAATGGGTAGAAACCTTGGGTTATCTTCAATTACAAGAGTTGTAGCTGAACATCACGGCAAATTTGGTTACAACGAATAACATCACCATTGCCAATTTGGACATTGAAAGGAGGAATAAACTAAACTGGTAGGTTGGGTTTTTTAACAATAGTGTCAGCCAAAAAATTGTGGGTCGAACCACTGTCAATGAGAATGAACACCTCCGTCGAGTTAATAGCCGCTTTAAGCTTCATGGTGGTGGTGTTTGATTTACCCAAAATGGCGTGAAAACTAATTTCAGCCATCTTATCCTGCCCATTTGTTGCGTCTTCAATTCCATGTAGTGACTTCTTCATTATTGCCAGCCACTTCGAGTAGTGTGAGCATACCTGCTTTGCAGCAATGTCTGGGATCATATTTGTCGCCGTATCTATAGCACTCGCCTCAGAGGAATCGAGCTTGCTTTTTCGCGTCTGAGATGCGAAGATGGGAAGGTTTCTGTCCATCACAAGGAAGAAAGGGACAACTTTGTAGAGTGTTTAGTTGCTAACTTGCTGCAAGAGTGGGCTTTGTGCTATTTGGCCAATTTGACCCTTTCACAACTCGAGTTGAGCCCACCTTGGATTTAAATTCTAAGGCCAAGCTCATAGCATTATACACTGATATGGGTTTATGAATATAGACATCAACTTTCAATTCCTCCTTCAAACTATTTAGGAAGAGCCCCAGCAAACAATTTTCTGGCCAATTTGAAACTTGTGTGGATCTTTTAGCAAATTCCTGACAATACTCTTGTACCGTACCCATTTATTCGATGCTACAAAGGTATTCATCTGGGTTTTGGAACTCGGCAAGGTAGTAACTCTCTTGTAAAGCATGAACCAAGTCCTCCCAATAAAGGCTCTATGATCAGAAGAAAGGCATAAATATAAATCGAGAGCATCCCCTTCGAGATACATTGTTGCAACATCTACCTTCTCATCTTCCAGGATTTGATAATATCGGAAATATTTTTTAGTTTTCAAAATCTAGCCTCGCAGGTCACCACCATCGAATTTGGGAGATTCAATTTTTGTGTAAGGGCGATGTGCTAGGCTTTTCCTCCATGATAAATCTCCATCTTTATCATCAACAGCTTGCCAATGAAAACTTGTATTCCCTGGGGAGGTGTCTTTTCCATTTCTTCTAGTACCACTGGCCAATTTGGAAGTGGTTGGTTAGTTAGAAAATTTTTGGGTTTTAAGAGCAGCCACTTCTGCCTTGAGGGCTTCCATAGCATCTACACGATGTGCTATGACAGCAAGTTGGGTGGCAATAGGATCTTGGATGGTGGTAGGAGAAGAGGGGCGAGTGTTAGAGCTTTTGGTTTGGGGGTTGATATTGGACAGGGGAGATAGGTTAGGAGTATTGCGGGTTGAATGAACCATCCTTCTCTTCCCGACAATGGAACCAGTGATAGACACAAGAGGTTTTTTGGAGATGGAAATGCAGTAATATTGTATTAAGGTAGCAATCCAATTCGAGAAGGTCTAAATCTCCAAATTACAATCACTAATAATACTAATCTCTACTCAACATAAGTCTATAGACACATTTATATAAGCCAATTGGCAACTGCTATTCTAACTAATAGCTAAAAAGAAGGGAGATATGTTCCACTACAAAGACCACTCAGCCATATAATCAGATGTGCTCCTGAAAAAGTAAGTCTTGAAGACCAAACAAATAACTGAAATGGTTCATCATTACATTTGATTTTCTAGGTGAATACTTATTTTTCCTTCAAGAATAGACCTTCAAAGGAGGTGAAAATGTATCATTGCTTCGCTAAGTTGACCTTGCTTTGCTTTCCTATGTTGTATGTTTTATCTTTATATGTCAGCTTCCGTGTTAGCCTTCTCACCAAGAATAATTTGACCTATCATAATAAATTAATTAAATGTCAATTTATCTATATCTAAATTAATTATAATTCCATAAATTTATATATATCACATTTTGTTATTTTTATTAAAAATTAATATGTTAAATAATTAAATAATATATATTGAAAAGATAATAAATCAAACTATAAAAAATTATTTTTATAATTTTCATTATTTTTGAAAATTGGAAGAAAATAAAATCAAAACAAAAATTAAACGCTCAAATAAATAATTTTTTTACTTAATTTAAGAATCAAAAATTAAAAATTAAAATAAATGCAAGTAGGTCTTAATTAAAGTATTGACTTGCTTAATAGAATAACTCATGAATGTAAGGTCCATTGGATTTATCAACTGGCCCAAATTAAGGTGAATTGGTATTTAAGACTACAACCCCACAAATTGAATTTCCAAGTAAAGAAGAAAAAGAAAAAGACGCCACCTAGGGAAACGAAAGAAAATTGCTCAATTTTGTGGGCTGATCCCAAAATCCTCCATTTCTGCTGCAGTATCAGTTCTAAGAACTCCTTACTGGTATCCAAAACCCTTTGTTGCTTTCTTTATCAGTCAATCAAAGCATTCAAGCTCAGGGGATTCGATCATGGCAGATGGTGTAGAAGAGAGAAGGGCTTCAAGTCCCAGCCCTCGTGATCATGGATTCCTGGTTTTTTCTTCTTTTTCTCTTAATTATGTCAATGACCCTTTTCATCATTTTCCTTTTCTATGAGCCCCCGGATCTGGTAGTATAAACCTGGATTCTTCTGGTACGTTCTTATTAGCCTGTGCTTTAAGGGCTGTTTATTTGGCCTTTTTTGACCCCAAATATTGGGGAACGTTTCCAAATGTTAATAGGCTGCCCTAGTCTCGCTCAATTTCTGTGTTTTTTTTTTTGCGACTTGCGACACCTACGAAATGTAGCCTTTTCTTAATTTGTTGGGCCTTTGGGGGAATTTATAACCGTTAAGGCTTAATTTTGGGATTGGAAATTTCTGGAGTTTCGATTAGCTGCTTCTTGTTGTTCTTTATCTTTTTATCATTATCAGCGAATCGACTTGAACCGAAGGTTGTTGTCGCTACTACTCTTTGGAATGGACAGTAACTTTATGGAATTCAGAGGAAACTAACAGTAAGCCCACTTGGCGAATGAGACAGGAAAGATGGGAGTGGAAAACTAGATACACTTAGATTAGATGCTAAGAACTTGATTGTTTCCAGCCGTGAAATTGGAAAATAGTCTTGTGAGCTTCTGACTATGGTGCTTGATTTATGTGAAAAATGGATGTTCATTGCCAAGTCAAATTTGTAACTTTAATTCAGAAATAACGGGTAGGGGTTGGAAATAAAGGTTTGGTTATCTGTTTTCCAAGTGATTTAGTATCACCTTCAAATTTATCAGTGGTGAAAATTTAATCATTTATGTGTTGTGACAGGTACCAGCATCCTCCTATTTTCCAGCTTATCCAAATGGTGAATTTCATATGGTTCCAGTCACGTATCCTACACTAGTTACAGGGTTCAGTCTTCAGAATCAGGAACAGAATCGTGGAGCTGGCTTGTATGCTGTGCCTGTTTCGTCTTACATGGGGCCAATGAGTGGAGTTCCACCAAGCACCCTCATTCCTCTCACCTATAATATACCTACGTAAGAGGATCATAAAACTCACCTTGCCAGCTAGGAAGTACCAATCTTTTCCTACCATTGTGTCATAAACTCATCATTTGTTTGCAAAATATTGAAGAGATTCTGTAATTGAAAGTCAGTTTTGATTTATGTGAGGGTAGAGATGATGGGTGATGATTAATGACCATGAAATATTTACATAGCAAGTTGAAATTCATGGAAGTGCCTGAATAGTATAAGAGAACACTATATTCTTTATTGCCTCTTATACAGTGGACCAAGTGCCGAAGCAGGGGCAACAGGTGATCGTGGGCAAGGAGGACAACCGCAACAACAGCAACAGCATCAGCATCAACAACAGCAGCAGCATGCACCCCAACAACAAGTTGTAAGACGGTTTCAAATTGCTTTTCAACTTGATTTCTTACTTATTCTTAAGCTGGCAGCTGTGATCTTTCTGTTCAACCAAGATGGATCAAGACAAAGACTCGTTGTGCTTGTGTTTTTTGCATCTATCATCTATTTGTAAGTTTTAAAATTCCTAATCTTTCTTCTTCTTTTATTTTTTTATATTTGATAATAATATGCAGATCGCATTTATCTACCATGCAGATAGCATTTATCTACTACGTGTTTACACATTAAGCTGTAGGAGAAGTGATGGTGGCAATATCTTAGTATACAAGTTTCTAAATTTTCACGTTTTTTGAATTTTAAGAAAGACTGTATGAAAAATAAAGCTCATATATGGGGTTTTTCAGTTTCCATACTCTGTTTATTTAATTCCACCTTACACACAATACTGAGCTAGCCTCTAAGTTTAAGCTATCGCCCTGATGTAACTTGTAAGGTATTTTTATTATTGAAGTTGGAGGATGGTGACTTCATATCTCTATGTGGCTATTGCAGATATCAAACTGGAGCACTCACACCATTAGTACGATGGCTCTCACAAAGCATGCGAAGGGCTGCTGCTCCTCCACGTCCACCCAGGCGTGCTGTGAGGGCTGAAAATGTTCCTGCTGCTCCAAGGCAGAATGATAATTTTGGTTTAGCCGGTATTTGTTCAATTTTTTGAATGTGTAGTCTGTTTCATTGTGTGAGAGTAAGTGACGTTTCATAGGATATACACCAGATATTTGACATACTTCACACCAAATTATATTCGTTAGAACTTTCAGTGACCATAACAAGAATCAGATATCCTGTTTGTGTATGAAGGTAGACACATGAATGGTTGTACCTATTTTTTTGGGGATTTATTCAGACTACATCAAGTAGTAGGTTTTTCATTTATTGTCTTTGATCCTCTTCTGTTGGAATTTCAAGTCTTTGACAATTTAGTTGGTCAGGTGAATAGTTGCTTTGTTACCTGTTGGACAGCTGATTTTTTGGTACATCACATGCATTTATGATTCATGTGACGCTATTGGTGGCTACTTTGATCCATCGAACTGATCTTGTGACAACTTTCTGCAGAGGGACAAGCTGGAGCTGAGAATGAGAATCGACCAGCAGAGGATGGTAACCTGATACCTGAAAATGAGAATGTGGTGGAACATGGTGAAGCAAATGGTGGTAACCACTGGTGGGGAATTGTGAAGGAGATTCAGATGATTGTTTTTGGCTTTATCACTTCTCTTCTCCCAGGCTTTCACAATATAGAGTAGATCACACTTCACTGTAAACTGTTGTCATCAACGCCATTTTAAACCAGCATAACACAGTAGAACACTGTTTTCTTTAGTTGTCTTCTTTTTTTAATATCTGGGAAAAAGGAATGCAAAAGGGGTTTTTAGTGTATGCATATGGCATAAACATCACCCCCATGCGAACTTAGAGGATGTAACTATATAGTATTTTTCTCAGTACCTAACCTATTTCTGAAGGAGTTCGTTGTACAATTTGCCTCAATTTTGGTTAGTCGGACGAGTTTACATTGGAATTTGAATTAAAGGTAAATATCAAATAAAATAACACTACTAATTAAGACATAAAAAGCCAAAAGATTTAATGTAATCAAAGGTTTTTTTATAAATAATATCATAATCCCAATAGTTTGATTTTCAACCAAATCTTGTTCAATAGGCTTTTTATGAGGCATAATTTGAATCTGGATAAACCAGGATAAATACATGTAGTGGTCTGTGATTGGTGATTTTGCTATAATTTCCCATAATTTAGTCCTAGGATAATAAGAACCACACAACATTCAGCTGAAACACGCACTGATCCGAAAGTACAGTTCTGAAAACAGATCAATTATTGGAGCTGGAAAACCGACAAGAGTAAATGCCAATCTCATCGTAGTTGACAGAACAAAAGCAACCCAGAGGACTGAATAAGCTTAATTCTGACAAGTCATAAGCCATGGGAGGCAATAGAGAGAACAAGTGATGATGGCAATATCCATCCGAACAGTTTTTATTGAACTCGTAGGCAGAGAGTTTGAAACTTGGAAAAAATTACAATTACTCTGACATATATAGTAGAGGACGACGCCAGAACCTCATTTTACTTTGCACTAAAAGAATAGTAATTACAAAATGTATATACAGATAGTACAACATGGTTGTGAAGAATCCAACTCACATCTCTGATAAAAGATTGCTAATTTTCCGAAGCTCCTTAAGAGCTGTCATGGCCGTTACATGTCCTTTCCCAGCTAGAACATTTTTGGAGAAATTCTCCAACGAACCTGTTTGACCCCGATCTTGCTGGAAAACGGATTCGAGCACCTGCAGAGACACATACAAACATCAATTAGCTTCATCCTCAGTTCATTCTCTTCCAAATTCCATCCCTTTACTGAAAGGTCTATAATAAACAGCGGAGGTTTTACCTGAATATGCTCAAGCATTGACTGGCCAAGGTTCCTAAGAGTACCCATCACATTCTGGTCCACAGGATCTCCTTTTTCACTGGCAGTTGAAAGAAAAGATCCATCCACAGAAGAATCATCATTATGTATCTTGTTACAGGCATCACTGGCATATAATGTGGTATCATGTGTCCTGCTTCCCTTTTCAGAGGTCTCCTCACCTCCATTATTGCGCCCAAGCTTCCAAAGCCATTGAAATTTACCAGAAAGAAGTTTCCGATCTTTTGAAGCTGTCAAAGATTTTCCAATAGCTTCTCTGCTACTCTCTGAATGAACAGAGGAGTCATAAGGGTCATGGGAAACAGCTAGAACTGAATCCTCCTGAACAGACTTGGGATGGCAATCATTTTCACTGATATATAAATTTGAGGCGACACTGCTCTTCTCAGAATCATTTTCATGATCATTAGCATCAATATGGGGACTAGACGGATCTGAGAATACAGACGAGTTTTCATCACTGCCACCATTTCCAGTCAAACATCTCTCGTTATCTGAGCATGTGAAGTCCTTATTAATACTATCTTGTGTTTCCCCTTCAAATCCTGCAGCTTGATCATCCTTCTTGTCTGAAACTTCAAGGCAGCTGGCCTTGTCAGCATCATCCAATCCAAGCTCATTACATAAGTCCTCCAGCAAGCGGCGTCTCACAGATAACTTGTGGTTCTTATTGCGACTCGCAACTTTTTCTGGGGATGAGTCAGATCCTGTTCGGGATAGACTCAATCTTAATTTTTCTGACCAGCTTTTTTTTCGGCTTGGAGTTTTCTTTTCTGAACTTTCTCGCCTGAGTTCTTCAGCTTTTTGCATGTCTCTCCACTTTTCTTCCCAATAGCTATCGGGCACCACACCTAAAGGGGTTGTTGGAGGAATTGAATCAACTGAAAGGGTATGACCTCTTGTCACTCTTGGTTTATTGTAGATATAAGTCTCTTCACCAAAAAAGGGCAATGAGAGTGATATATTATTCTCTAATGCAGGCGTCTGTAAAGATTTTGCCTTATCTATCAGTTTCTTCAGATCTATGTTCTGGGGGAAGTTCAACAGTCTCTGTAGACAAGTAGTTGCATTCTCTGTAGCAAGTAGAGAAGATCTCAAATAAAGTAACATAGAAACTGCCACAGCTGAGATCAATGCTCCACGAGGTGAATTGAACATTGCAAAACTGAACCCAGTTTCATTTCGAGGAACTTTATCTAATCTGTTGTTATCTGCTGCAAATATTTCGTCCCAAATCAACAATAGGTCTAAGAGCGAAAACTCTCGACCAAATAAAACCCGCAACCAGCGAAGAGAAAAATACTGGGGTTCAACACCAAGCTCAACAAGGTGGCTATGCAAAGATGAATCAACAATAGACAACAAGTAATACAACGCAGAAGAAGCTTCAATCACAGGAGGTAAGCCTGAATGGGACCCAACTGCAGGGGAGGGACAAAAGAAATCTGCCATGGCAACTGAACCATGAGCCCCACTCATTAAAGCATCAAACATAGAATAAGCATCATGTTCCATGAATTTCTCAGATAAGACAATGCCCAGTTCACCTTCAGCACCATAGGCATCAGTTAGCAGAACAATTGTTTGTATTTCAGGATCCAACTCCAGGAGGCTTTTAACTTTTGTAGTACTGCCCTTGGAGCCAATTTCAACTTCCTCATAATCTAAAAGTTTTTTCAACTCAAAATTATATGTAAGATCGTTTCCATGAAGTGATAAATCATCAAATTTATCAGTGAAATGGTCTTCGTACTGCTTCCGCACTTTAGATAGAAGCTCTACATCAACATGAAGAACATATAATAACGGAGCCAAAAGTTCATGCATTCCTGGTAAAAAAACAAGAAGAGGAAAGAGAAATTAGATTTTCATAAAAGCAAAATTTCTTTGCAAATGTCCATAGATTATAATATAAAATCTTAATATATATTCCAAGAGTATTAATCCTAAGAGAAACCAGAAATAAGAATACAGGGGCTTTGCTTATATATATCTTTTTCATGTAAGGTAGGCAATTGGAAAATGTCTATCATATTATTTCAAGCATTTATATTCTGGACTGAAAAGCTAAGGTTCAAAAAGAGCTCCTTAAATAGTACAATTTTACCTTGACTATATCCATATTCTGGGTGTCTAAGGCACCATAATAGTAAAATTCTTCTCAACATTCCTTGACATCCAGGCGTTTGGAAATAGCTCCCATGTTCAGGGTACAAACGCGACAAGTCTTGGTCAACTGTTTTCTCCAATTCAGCATTTCGAAAGAATCGTCCCCAGGTACTGTCTGCATGTAGGCTTATATAAAAAACCCCAGCCCACCAGTGCAAAGCTTAATATAAAAACTCTCAGAGCTGGAAACAAAATGAGAAACGAAGCCTTACCTGGGTTTTGTGAAAGTGGATTGTCAATGACACAATCAGGGGAATTACTTCCGGCCCTTTTAATATGTGGATCAACTAAGAGACGTCTTCTTAAAGACGCATATCTGAGAATACAAGAAAGATTGCACATCAGAGCTTAACGACATAGCGGTCACTCATGTTGCTTGATTAAGAAGCTAAACACTACTCAGGTACTTAACATAGGCACGTCCATAAAAGAAAAATATATATATATCTTTCAGGGTTTCTATCACGACCATTCTCGAAACAAGAGCAAGCCGAGCGAATAAAAAAAGGCAAGATGTTTGATAACAATAAAACAATAATAGCACATTTTGCCATTGCAAACACGTGAATTTTTCTGGACATGAACCCTGAAATGATTCTTTTTTTTTCTAAATTAAGCCTTTCACAACCCAACCAGAAACATAAACAGAACATCATGACAAAGAAAAAGAAAAGACCAAAGTTTATACCTTCTGCGAGAATCAGCAGAGACTCTGCGAAGATCATCAACCGACAAAGAAGAAGGCAAAACCCCAAGATCTATACGCCACCGCAACCCTCTTAAATTAGGAAAACTACATCGATTTTCGTCGGAGGGCTTCGCAAGCCCCAGTTCCGGCGAGACCTTTTCGATTACGGCCGGTGACATAATTCTTTTACGTACTTCTAAACAAAGCAACCCCAAAGTTTATACCAAAACCAAGGGAAACCAACCAAATTCAGCTCTAACCCACATCAAATCCGCAAAAATCCCGCCACAAACATGATATAAACCCATAAGATGAATAAACTTTTATCTTGGTTCCTCAAAGGCCAAAGCTTTTGGTGCTAAACAAGCGACCCTTATGCAGATTAAGCCAAAAAAGAGAAAACTTGGGAACAAATAAGCGAAAATGAAAAGGCAGAAACTGCAGAGACCGACAAAAAAAGGGGTTTATGATTGGAATCAGAAAACGAATATGGAATTTTCAAGGAATGGCAAAAGGAGGAGACTTGCGTCTATCTTCGGAGCACTGACTACTGAGCCTCTTCAATTGTTTTATTCGTTGAATAATATGCCTGTGATGTGATATAGTAAATTTCCTTCGATTTAATTTGTTTCCTATTTTTATTTTTATTTTTATTTTTATTTTTTGCTTAACTTTTCTTGTGGAAAATGACAAAAATAGTTGGCAAAATTGGACTCCCTGCTCCAATTTCACTTGTCCACAAATTTCATGAAAATAATGGTTTTTTCTATTGTTTTGTTGAGTCCATTTAATCGTTAAAATTTAAAAATTATTTAATTTTTTTATTCAATTTTTAACTTTTAAATTATAGTCTCCTTTTGTTAAAACAAACTTCATTTTAAAAATTTTTACTTAAAAAAATAGATAACTGATCGGTTATTTATGGACCGTCAAGTTATAGCCTAGACTACGGGTCGACTTATCTTGACTCGTCAGCCTACGAGCTAACAAAATCTCAACCTATTAATATTTTTAATTGAGAGTTTTATATTTTATAAAGACTCTAACCTTACATTTGGATCATAAATGAGTAATTTTAATAAATAAATGTATTTAAAAATCATATGTAAATTTATATTCTTTTTTATGGAAAGAGGAGATTGTTGTGATGTTTGATAAAATCTTCCAATAGATTATTAAATATTATTAAGATAACTTCCTTCCAAATTTAGTAAATATTTTGGACTGTTTCTGTAACTATACAGATAACAAAAATAGTTATGGAATCTCAATATATGCAAATAAGAAATTAAAATTTATATTGAAAATTTAAAGGTAAAAATATATTAAATCTTATAAATATTAATTAAAATAAAGGGATATCTCTTGCGTGCCGCATGTGACAAAATCTTATCCTCTCCTTTTTTCATCCTTTTTGTTTGCTTGGACCTAAAATTATATGATTATCTACGATAAATGTAAAAAATAGGTTATTTAAATTTTTGTCAATTTTTTAATTATAGCTCAAAATTTAAAAAGTAGCAATAAAATACTTAAATTTTTAATTTTTTAATTATATTGCCAACTTCAAAAAGTAACAATAAAATATTTAAATTTTTAATTTGTTAATTTTAACTTGATGTTGGTATTTTCGTTAAATTAAAAAATAACATAAATCAGATTACGCAACCTCAACACCTTTACTGATGCAGTACGTTATAACGCGATAAGAATTTAAGACGTCAGAAGAATAAACAAAAAAGAAATAATTAAGGGCATCGGAGAACAACAGATAATATCGGACTAGAATTTAAGAAAATTAAAACTTTAAATATTTTATTGTCCCGTTTTAAAGTTTGGGCTATAATTAAAAAAATAAAAAATTAAGTATTTTATTATTACTTTTTAAAGTTAAAATTATAATTAAAAAATTGATAAAATTTTAAGTTTTTTTTAAATTAACCCTAAATAATAAATACGGGCGCTACCTACTGCCCTTTCTTTTTCCCAATCATTTGACATATCTTAATTCTTCACTTTATGCAGATTTTTCTCTGTGTTAGCTTACGAAGAAATTTGGAAAATAATTAATCATTGTTCCTTCTGTAATTTTGCAAGGACTTAGCCAACAATTGATTTGTGGTTACTGAGAGCTCTGTCGGTGCGTGAATCTGGAAAATTAGGAAAGTGAAGCTTTCCCGACTTACTATAAAAATCATGATCATGGTTTATGCTTAAATTGGCTTTTATGTCACATTTGCTATAATAAGCTCCTTCGCCTTTCTCGTGGAAATCGAAAAAAATGTCACGGACAAAGGATAGGGACGTTTTGACCACATGAAAATTATAATTTAACGAATTTTAAAGCATCAATTTCCAATATATTGAAGAAAATTTAGTCATAACACTCAGCAAAACTCATACATACTTTTTTATTTATTTATAAAAAATAAAAATAATAAAAATAATACTGACATGATCAAAAATTAACTACATCAAAATTTCTATTTATTTTAAATATTTTAAAAATATTAGTATTCAATTTGAATACCTCAAAAACATTAGGGTTTAAATACGAAATTATTGTTTTCTAATTTGTTTGAAAACTACCAAGTCCACCGCTGGATGACGAAAAGCTATTCAGCTAACGTCAAGAGTGAGAACAAACAAAAGGTAATTAATAGCTTTTGAGATGTTAATGTCTTTCATCAAGTGGATTTGGTAGGAGATCGTTGGTTTGTTGGTTCTAAGAGGAGCTTCTTCCTCTTTACTTAATAATCAATTCATATCCACCACCGACTTTCATGCTTGATGCTCACCTAAATTAAAATATGTAAACTTTTATTTTTCAACCTTAATAATAGGCTTTATTGTCGGAGTTTCCAAGTGAAATTTCGACAACAAACCTTATAAAGTTGGTTAGAAAACATTATAATTCAAATAATAAATTATTTTATCAAGTATTTCGTATGTATATGTATAACAAATTCATGCCTCTTATTAACTAATCTTTGAGATAATAAATTCAAACTTGTCCAATATTTTGAACATTTTCAATTTATAGTTAAATTTTAAAATTTTTTAATTTAATAATAAAATCTTTTAAATTTTATACAAATTAAACTAAAACATTATAAAGTATCAAGAAAACAAGTGTTATTAAACCCTTTTTTTTTATATACACATAAATAACAAAAGAAACAAACGGATAAAATGAAAATATAAATATGAAGAGAATGTGAATGCCTGTCTTTGTCAAGCAACTACTCTTCTCCAACTACTCCCAGCGAATAGTAATCACGATTCAGTTTAGACCACTTTCGTTTAATATAAACCTATATCATATGGTAGTTACGTGATAAATTGATATTTCAAAGCTCCATCTATGGTTGGAACCACAAAGACAAATAAGAGGACAAAGTTTTTGTTTTCTATATTGTGGTTCATATGAAAAGGGTCCCTCTCTCCAAACTTTGCAACACTCGTTGCATATAAAACATTATAAATCTCCATTCATTTAACTAACAACCCAAATATATAATAAATATATTCATATATATGAATATAAACATGCCATTAATTTATTAGAGCGACGGTTTAAGCTTAGAATATGATTGGTGAAGAGTATAATATTTTTAGGGGGCGGTTGGTTCACACAGAGGAATGATAATAGGAATGAGAATGAATATAGTGAAGAATAAGAATAGATATTATCATTATAATTATGACGGTTAGTTAAGAGAAATGAATGATTACCATTACCATTGACCGTGGTTGGTTTGTAAAAATATTGAGAAATAAAAATTTATCATATTTTAATTAATTAATTAATTATATTGTAATTAATCAA
>JANQBM010000008.1:1402576-1433865 GCA_025594535.1 Erythroxylum domingense | reverse complement strand
TTGACTTTTACCATCGAATTAAAGCTTTTTGATTTCTTTTGAACCTGGAGTTACTAAATTGTGTAATAAAGGTTTTTCAGAAATTCCTTCATTTCAGATTGTTCAAAATTACGGTCTTTGTTAAATTTTTGAGACCACCACACAAGTGTGTATTTTTGGGGCTCACTTTTATTGAAATCTTTAATTGTGATTTACCTCTAGTTTTGTTCGGAGGTAAATTTAGGCGATCCTGTTCGTTCAAGTATGCCCTGGTGGGGAATCCCTCCCCCGCGAGCCCCGGGTCTGGATGTCCCGCAGGATGTCGGGCCCGGTGGATCCGCCCCGTGGGAGGGGTTCCAGCAGGGTCACTGTTTCAAAACTTGTTAGCAAGTTAGTGTAGATCTTAGTTTTGCAAACATGACTAATTTTGAGATGAATTTGTTAAGGGGTAAGCAAGGAAGAAGCAAAGGATTGGCACTACAGGTAGAAACTGGAAAATTTGTAAATGATGCGGAAGATGAATCAGATGAAAATGAAGACTTGGCACTACTTACAAAAAATTTTGATAAATGGCTAAAAAGAATAAAGAAGGACAGACCTAGCCTTAGACAATATGGTGGAAGTTCATCGGGGAACGATTCAAGACAACAAATCAAGACACAAAAGGGTGAACAGAAGGTAAGAAGAATCCAATGTCATGAACGTCAAGGTTTTGGACACATTCAAGCCAAATGTGCTAATACTTTAAAGAAGAAAAAAGGAAAATCCTTCACGAGCACCTGGAGTGAAAATGATTCCGATAATGAATATGACAGCGAAGAAGAAATCACTAATGGCTTAGCGTCGGTTGCCCTTTACAGCAAAATTTCAGTTACTTGCTTAACAGTAACTGAGAAGGAAGTAACTGAAGTCGAAAAAGGGAGAAAATTGGAAAATTTTGAAAAAAATTCAGCCCAAGATCCAATATCATATTATAACAGTGATAAAAGTGGCCTAGATGATGGAAAGGAGAATATTTACAAGGCTCACAAAGCTATGCATGAAAAATGGGTGAATACATGTAGAAAGAATGAAAGATTGGAAGAAGAAAATCTCTCCATGAAGAACACTATCCAAGGGCTAGAAGAGAATTTGAAGTTGACATTAGATGAGTTTGCTGAAGCTAGAATGAAATTAGTAAATACCGAAACGGGATTGAGAATGTTAAATGGAGGTATCGAAAAGCTAGAAAAGTTGTTGAAAATTGGTAAAGTTAAAAGGGATCTTCAAGGAATTGGCTGTCAGGGTGAGTGCTTTAAAGTGAATGAGAAGAAAGATAATATATCCAAATCTGTCCGAGAAGAAGAAACATCGAGAAATAATCAAAGATTTATACCCACATGTATTTTTGTAGATTCATTGGACATATTAGGCCAAGATGTTATCAGTTATTACAAATGATGTTTTAAAGGGGTTAAAACTGAAATTTTAAACATTCTCCATTAAATTTGCAGCAGCATTCTATGGTATCGAAGCAAGCTTAGATTAGAAAAGGTCAAGTACAAGCACAAAAAAGTAGTGAAGGAAAAACAAGAAAATGCCCAGATTTGCAGTTAGTTACTGCTGAGGAAGTAACTGCAGAAACTGATTTGCAGTTAGTTACTGCTGATGAAGTAACTGCACGAACTGAAGAACATTCAGTTACTTCGGATGATGAACAAATCAAAACAATGGAAGCTGATTTGAACCAAGGTTCTTCATCTCGAATCCGAAGAAATCATTCAACATAAAATGTTATTGGAGATGTGAGCGAAAGAAGAAAAACAAGAGAAAGAAAAATGGTTGACTATTAAGAACTTATAGGCTACTTGTGTTATATATCTTCATTCAAGCCAAAGAAAAATATCAGGTTTGAGATTCTTCGAGGAGCACAGGGACAGTATGCTTTATATTTTTGAAGCATTTTTTTGTTTTGTTAAAAAAACAAAAAAAGGAAACAAAAAAGAAAAGAAAATATTTTTTTTTGTTCTTTAGTTTTATGTTGCCGTTGTCGTCTCATTTTTTAGTAGTTAGCATTGTAACTTTTATTTAGCTCCACCGAAGATGCTTAAGCTCTCTCATTGGTATGGACCTCTCTCAGGTATCTTTCTATCTTTCTGGTATATCTCTCAGTGTTTTGAATGATGGTAATTTTTCTTCTTGGCGTACTTATGATTCTTCTGCTGCATCTATTGGTGATTATTATGATAATTTTTGTCCTAAGGGGGAAACATCAGATTGTTTATGGTGAATGTTCCATTCAAGGGGAGATTTTTAGGTATTTGCGTGATTATTAGTAATACTTTTTGGCATCTTTTTGTCCCAAGGGAGAAAAATTTGGATGATTGGATAACTTGATGTTCTTTAAAACTTAATGTTTGATTAAGGGGGAGTATTTTTTATATGGATTGTGCATTTGATTTATATGTCCAATTATGTTATTTGGGAGGAGTTTTATAATTGTGACGAACAATGCCAAAAAGGGGGAGATTGTTAGGATATATGTTAAATATCTAAATAATTAGTTTTGACATTATTCATTAATTGGACATATAAGACATTAATTGGATAATGACTTGGATTCAAAAGTTATTGGGAATAATCTTCTAGTTGAAAAAGAATTCTATCTTGGTTTGAAGTCTATCTTGAGCCTATCTTGATTTGAAATTTATTAAAATACGTGGGCATCTCCTAGTTGTTGTTGAATTCTGTTGAAACACAAAAGTTGATTAAACCAAGTGGCTTGGGTGCGGCAACGAAAGACCATTGTGCGTGTGTGTGATAATTGGAAAAAGGTTCGATGGTTTTAATATATATAGTGAATAATGTATTTTTGGTGAGTGAGCCACGGTTAAGTGCTTTGGAGAGCTATAGTGTGTGTGGCCAAGAAAACTAAAAGAAGCAATTGATGCAGAGTTGATTCTAACCTTTAGAAGTCTGTAGTATATTCTTTAATTTGCAGCTAGCATTTGGCTATGTGGGCATGAGTTAATTGCATTGGAAAACAGATATATACTGTATCGTGGATGTGCTCTTGGGCTATGTGAGAAAAACCGTGCGTGCTACTTCTCTGCACACTGCTTCTAAGCTTCTTCATGCGTGTTGCTTCTTTGCTTCACTGGGTGTTGGCTTTATCAAGGTTGTAGTAGGCGTAAAGATGGATTTGGTGTTGGCTTTTATAAAAAGGTGAAGTGGGCATTAATTAAAGAGCCTACGTGATTTGTTTTGTGGAAGAAGATAAAGGTAAGTTGTATATTTTATGTTTAAGAGAAAATCTTCTCTAGCAAAGCAAAAGACGTCTTCGAAGATTAAATTAC
This sequence comes from Erythroxylum domingense, assembly GCA_025594535.1. NCBI lineage: Eukaryota > Viridiplantae > Streptophyta > Magnoliopsida > Malpighiales > Erythroxylaceae > Erythroxylum > Erythroxylum domingense. The sequence continues at coordinate 1,430,551 of JANQBM010000008.1, read as the reverse complement.
GTGAACAACTGAAGTGTATGGTGTGCATAATTTTGTGGGGTGTTGCTTAAGCTGCACATTCAACTTTGTGAAGTGGTTCTTGGGTAGATTGCTTTTCTATTATTGTTGCGACGATTTCCATATTCAATTAAGTGGAGCTTAACCTTTCAGGAAGTTGTCTTCTTTTTCTCAAATGTATTATTATTCCGTTCTTAGTTGATTGATCACTTGAGTTCTTTATTTCTTATCTTTATTATCAAATACTATTGAGAAAATCCTCCGTTGAGTTTAGTACGAGGCGGTCGTACTATTGGGTTGATTGAGAAAATCCTCTGTTGAGGTTAGTATGAGGTGGTTGTACTATTGAGTGTGAAATTCTTTCACGGGAAGTGAGGTTAAGGGATAGTGTCAAGGGTTGAGTGGTGTCGGCTCAGTAAAGCCTTGAGTAAATTTATTGTACTTTCTTGAAAGTATTAAGCTGGGTGAGGGCCCCCGTAGACGTAGGCAAGATGTGCCGAATTGTGTTATCAAAATTTTGGTGTTTTTATTATTTTGATTTTGCTTGTTTTTATTTTGTTGGTGCTAAAGAAGTTTGCGGAAAGTTTGTAACATAATTAACCCCCTTCGGTTTTTTACAACCGATGGGGAATAAGTTTAAAACAAGGAATCACTCTGAAATTATGTAGTCTGGCAAAGAAGAGGCATTCAAAGGGGAAGCAATTGACTCCCCTACGTTAGTGGTTCAGCATAGTCCTATTAGCAAAGGAGATGGAGTCAGAAGGTAGGAATTTAAAGCAAAGATCAGTTAATGAAGGAGTAGATTTTGGAGGCTAATATACCTTTAACGAATGAAAATTCAGCTGCGATGAAGCAGTCCCTTGATATACTACTGGAAGTGCAGGACACGACTTTGGAGTATAATGTCGTTAATGGGAATATAATTGATGTTATGAATATTGAGCAGGTTAACGATCAAAATTTTATTGTGAATAAAGCTTGACAATGTTTCTAAAGAGACAGAGAGGGAGAATAATGCAGTTAATGTGAATATTGATTATGTTGTGGATATTCAGTATGCTAATGAGGAGTTATCAGTTTCTGTTGTAATTGATGATAAGATTGGCGCAGTAATTAAAGACATTGGAGTTGTCTCTGAAGCACCATTAGTGAAGGCAGATATTCTTCTTAGTAGTGATATGGATGTTGTTAATGGTGGTTTTGATGCGGTTGAATGTTCTATGACTGATGTTACCGGTATAGTACCTGATATAGTCCCTATTGAGGCTGTTAAAAATAGTCATAGTGTAGAGGATGTAATTAGTAGGGAAGGTGTTGATGGTGAGTTATATTCTGCTATTGGTAAGGCAATATCAAGTAGTGCTATTGAAGTGGATTGCGATGGTCTAGAAAATGAAGTGCATCCCTTCACCTTGCAATATTTGGAGCATTGTTAGATGGATCGGGCCAACATGTTGACTCCATTAGCAACTGTTGGGCAAAATGAGAATTCTAAGGATAGGCTAGAGTATGAAGAACAGATAACAATGGTAAACTCCAGTGATTACGGTGTGGTAAGTCAGGGGACTAGGAATATCAGCTCCCAGAATGCATAATAGAAAATAGTTTCTCCTCGAGAAAGCAGTCTAGATTTAACAGTAGAGGATAGTGATTCTCCATCAGATGTAGCCCAAATTCCTGACATTCCAAGAGATTTTTGTGTGCAGTCAAAAACTGCAAAAAGGAAATTAGTCAGGAAGAGAAAGAAAAATCCTAAATACTAACAATAGGAGATTAAACTACCATCATAAACAAGGAAATGTTTCTTGGCACGCAACGTCCAACCCAATCTTTCTGTGAAGATGAAGTATAAATGGTGTCTTTAGTTTATTATTTTTGTAGACTATCTTAGTGAAGATATAATGCGTTACTTAGGAAATTGGTTTGTCATATTGTTAATTTGATAATGAAAGTGAGCTGAGAAGTCTCTGGATTACCTATGTCATTGTACTCCTAATTTGGAAATACTAGCATTTTCGATATACAGGTAGGAGGGGTCTTTTACCTGTTTTTCAATCAATTTGCCTTGGATAAGTAACGGTGTCGTATCTCGCTGTTGTTCCAATTGATTTGTTTGTATTATATAGTGTGTTGTCGTTTTTATTACAGGAGACTAAGGAGATTACTACTACTCTCCTAACGTTGTTCTTCAACTTTAATCTATCAATCTAATTATTAAATTTTTTTAGAAAAGGCTATAAATGAATTTAACTATTTTAATTTTGATGTTCAAATGATACATTATTAAAGATTTTAATCTTGACAAGTCTTGCTTAATATAAGTTCATTTCATCTTTATATTATGCGTCAAAATGAAAAGTTAATGGTATATTTTGTGAATTTAGTAAAGAACTACATTAATCAACTATTGTGTCCTTATCAGTAAAAGGGAATAAAAAGTCTACGAGAATTAAACTAAGTTGGCCATGTACAGTTTAAAGGTCCTTTTCCACTTAATCAACGAAAAAGATAACATCAACTTAGCATGCGATAAACTTCTATTGAAAATTTGTGTTAGCAAATTTACTTTCAAATTATGCTTTCATAGTTAAATCCATCCAGAGGATGAAATTTGTTCACTAGAATCATAAATTTGAATAAGATAATTTTATTAATAATACATATTATTTATTTTGAACTGCCTAATTTAATATTTTTAGAATTACACCACCACTAATTTGATTCGGTAAGAATTTAAAAATTAAAAGTTTAATTAGTAAAAATTCAATTTAATAATTAAGATTTGGACAAAAATCTTAATGGGCAAAAAACTGATTTTGAACAAATATTAGAAAACCAATTGTCCAATTTTCCCTTGAAATTTTTCTTAATTGTTGACTATGGAAAAATCATTTTTAATTCTTACCTCAATGGTATAATATTGTGACTTTTGTTTCAACGTACGTTGACTCGAGAAAGAGACACCATCTTTTAACTTTTGTTTCCGACAGTGACATCAAATGGAAGTTAGTCATTTTCTTACAGCTAAAACGCAGCTTGCCATCTTCTAATTATACACCATATCAGGTCCCTACAATTCACGCGGAACCTGAAAAAGACTTTACATCCAATCTCACCTTCTTTTGCCGCCCTGAGATCATTAAGGATTACTAAACTAATTGCTTGTTTTGAGCCACAAATATCTATTGATCAGATCATGCTTATCCATTATCTCCTAGACTAGAGGAACTCAGGATGAGGTTTCCGACAGAAGAGAGAAAACTAAATTATTGTTTTCTGATGAATACTACAACATAGAGGAGTTCTGAGCTCAGATTCGGACAAATTCCTTAAAACCATTGCTATTGTATTAATGAAACATATGAAGATTAGATTTGTACTGGACCAACTTGTAAGATTATGATCGAAGTGTTAAAAAACAAACATACAAACTAGAAAAACTTTTCTGATTTTATAAACTTCACAGTAACTGTGACTGAATCCTCTTTGACGGTATCCAAGTGCAGTACTCCATGTGTATCCAATGGCATTTCCAGTGAGTCGAACACTTCCTGCGATTCGGTTCTGCTATTAAATGATTTCTCATTAATTGTGTCCAAAAGTGGCTTCCAGTTTCTACCACCACCATAGGACTTGTCCATACCATAAGCCGTCAGGATTTTTCCTAATTCCTCACACCTTTTTGGACTGTTTCCCGGCGAATTCCATACCGGAGTAACAGATCCTCTTGGGGTCGTGGACAAAGGAGTGGCTTTGGCCTGATCATTGGCTTGCACACACTTAACGGACTTGGCTATGGCAGTGAGCTTACCTACCGTGGCTGCAAGGTCTGTGGGACTGCTAGTCTCGAACGTTGAGTGAGGCAACAAGAAGTAGATTTTGCCTTGCTCGAGTTCTGCACCGGCTTTGAGAGGTGTACAGCCCGGTGTTAGAAGCTGAGCCGCTGTGCACACGAAATGATTCGAAGTTTTGTATGTGACTTCTCTAACTGTGACAGGATAATCAAACACCTCTACATATCCATTCAAGTGAACCACTTTACTTGCATTTGATTCAGGCAATGCTCCGGTAGACACGCATGCACCCATCTTCTCTCTGTCTCTCTGTTTTTTTTTGCGTCGCTATTACTTGCCGGCTTAGGCTTCCGCACCCACGGAAGGCACTTATTTATAAGTAGTTAGGAACTGCAAGTGGGCATGTGAAGAGCGGCTAAAGGATGACTTTTTCGGCTTCAAACTTTCGTAAAACTTAAGCTATTAATTGGGAGCAAAAAGTATAACTCAAGTTGTTTGACCTAGTTCAATTACCATTGACGAATGCCATCTTGCAGGGCTAGTGGTACGTTGGATCACCTCCAAATTAAGAAGAGAGATGGTACTACTTATGTTAAATTGAATGTTAATGGAAGTTCTTTGGGACATCCTGTAGATGCAGGAATTGGTGGTCTTATTCGAGATGAGAACAGGTATTGGATTAAGGGCTTTTCTGGCTTTATTGGACACGCAACAAATCTGATTGTAGAGTTGTAGGCAATTAGGCGTGGATTAATGTGTACTTGGAAACTGGGCTATTGACAAACAAGGTTCGTTGAATGCTCAAGAATGATCAACAGTACCATCTCTCTTCTTAATTTTTCTTTGTGTAATATAACCAATACACTGCCTATGACTTACTTTACTTAAAATATTTTATTTCTAAAATTAGTCCGATAAAATAAAATAAAATAAGTTTATTTTAGTTTATAAAAATTAAATGATTAATTAATTAATAGTTAATAAAAATTTATTAAACTAAATAAAAATTAAAAATTAAACTAAAAAATTAACCTATTTAAAACTTTAGCTAATAAATACATCAAATTGATTGAATTTTCAAAGGATTGAATACAACTTGTCTAAAGTTCGGATAAGATTCTAAAAAGTGGAGATTGATCACATCACAAGACAGAGTCTTCTCTTGATATGATATGATATATTTCATTTTCTAAGTTCTAACACCGACGTGGGCATTATAAGTTGCATCTTTCTTCCATCAAATTGCACATGCACCGATGCAAGTGTGCTACGGCGTCGTAATCTTTGTCATTACTCATTACTCTAGCGGTCTAACTCTGCAAGTGGACAGATAGTTGCGGGTTTTGAAGGGTCACAGGTTACAATTGGCAGGACAACGAAAGGAACTAATGACAATAATCTTAATAAAATTCACATAGCTGAGTTCATTATTGTAAGTAATTGAAGAATCAAGTAGTGTAAATTAATGATTTATTAAATAAAATTTATGAATTTCGTACAGGTACGAAAGTGGAAGCTGAGGTGCCTGGTAAAAAGCAGCTTAAGCAATTGAATCATGGAGGGACTGTCGTCATGAACTCACCAAAGCTCTCAATTAGGTTTTTCCCACCTGGGGTTGAATGGGTTGGTAACGTTAAAATATGCTGTGAAGAGACGAGCATTGAAGCAGACTTATGTTACACAGCTAGGTCTTTCCTTGGTTGCAGAGGACCTCACGCTATTCAGGGAAAGATTTACGAGACATCATCCTGTTGGGTTTTGCTGCTATTGTTGTTATCTTTCAAACCAAGAAACTTGAAACAATGTTAATTTTGCAGGTACGTAAATGCAAAAATTAAAGAAGATCAGGTTTTACTTGATTGGATAGTATGAAATTATCTACGTCTAAAGTTCCTACTTGTTAGTGGCGTAGAAATTTTACTAATACAGAGGAAAGTGAAGAAAATATAAAGATGAGTGTTCTTTGACTCAAACTCACCAGTACCTAAAGCAAGTTGGTACTCTAGCACTCTTTGATCTTTTTCCCTCACACAAATTTTTACACTCTCAAAGACTGAAATTACAAGTAAATGAAGACTGAAATCTTTCTGTATGTGTTGTTCTCCTGTCTGATGCTTCTGTGTTGCTTTATAGCTTATGAAGAAGATGACTTTCGGATGATAGTCTTGTGCCTCTAACGTGACCTTTAATGAACATCTTCTGCTGTGCGTATTATGAAGTAGTTGTTGCGTTTTTGGTATTGTAGCCTGCGCTTTGTCACTTGTTGAAGTTGGAGATAATGTAATACGACGCTGCTTTTGAGTTAAAGCCATCAGACATCATGTTGACTTCTGATTTGAATGTACACGTGGCTTCTGATTTTTTCTTTAGGCTTTTGACTTCAGCTGTAAGAAGCGTCAAGAGTATTGCTCTCCCTTCTCTCTTCGACGCCTCAGACACCAACACACTCCATTTTTCTTGTCTTCGATTCTTCATGAATATTTGTAGTGTCTGAGTTGAAATGTTGGAGTATCTGTCACACATCCCTTAGAACTCTTTACGTGGTTGATGGACACTGGAACGGGTAAATTGTTCCGCAATATTTATTGTATCATCGAAGTCGTGTAAGTTACACAGAAATTTGAATCCTGACTGAACCACAAAATTTCGTTGTTCTTGGTTTATCTTTTTCTCCTACAGATGTTTGGAAAACAACATCAAACTTAAACAACTTGAGAGTAGACTTATGTTAATGGCGAAACTTTGACATTTTCTTAAGAAATTAATGACTTCCCTTGTCTTTTCTTTTTCTTTTCTTTTGACTTTATGCAGTACTGTGAAAGCAAAAGATGTGGCTAGCGGTGAGGAAATGATAATATACGATGCAAAAGAGGTGCTGACAAGGTTGAAAGCTCCTGAAATAAGAGATTCAAGAGTAATCAATTATATTTTTTCACATGTTGTGTAGCTCCAATTTGAGCTATTAGATCTTCAATATAGAAATACAAGATCTAATCTGTAATAGTTGATACTGCTTGCCTGACAGGGAATTTCTCCAGCAGAATCGTGTGTTGTTTGGAACGAGGTAAGCAGAGGGATTATGAGCCAAAACTGATCTGAAGCAAGAGAAGCGAAGAACAGTGTTGAATCGAAGCAAAGAGAACTTGCGAAAGAGAGAGAATCCAAAGGTGAAAAATGGGGTTCCTAAGCATTTCCATTTAGCTTATAATTCCAAGGAAGCTGGGTGGGAATGTTCACCCATTGAAGAAAAAGTTCCACCTGCACCTATTTTTTTGCCATTTAATTTATCCCCCCTGCAATTAAAAATTAGTCTGATTGGTTCAAGCAATTCTAAAGTATTATTTATGATTAAGAACATTAGTTTTGGGCATTGGTGAGACATGCATATCCTGATCAGGATGGTATTATTAAACTAATTACTTAATAATATTATATCAATAGCTCCCATTTTCTTGGATACATGTTATGGTATTTATGAGTCTTATGTATGATAATTTCTCGTCTCGACCATGTTATTGCTTGCCACTATTGACCCTTGAGCTAAGACTTGACTTAGAATTACTTTTCATGTTCTTCAAATAAGAAGAAATACTGCATTAACCTCGACTATATACATGTCAATGAAGGTGTTTTATATATGGTCAAAACTTATGTGCTTTCCTTTACGAGACAGAGAGAAAAAAAAAATTTGACCACCACTTTTTTTTTTGTTCCCCTTCTTTTGATCATACATTGGTTCCCAAACATAGTCCACACGTTAAAAGTGGACGAGGAAGGACTGTAATTAGTCTAATTGGAGGATATCAGTTCTTAAAAATAAATAAATAAATTAGTTATTTGGCGGAAATATAGAATACAGCAATGAGAGGGTTTGATTTTTTAATACTCCAACTATTGTGGGGCCAGTTCATTTAATTTCCAAAATTAATGTTAGCTAGTATAGTAACATTTATCAAATTAATAGTCTGTTCTTTTAATTTGTTATATTTAACATAGGATCAACTAATCAAATATTTTGGTATATAATCATATAGGATCTATTTGACAATCAGCCGACTACATTAACTGTTAGCTGATTTTATCACCGGTTAGTTGACAGCGAACTATATATGTTGATTTGACTAACGAATAATATTAGCTGTTTATTTAAAGATTTTTTGTAAAATTAACTGTTTAGTGTTAATTATTTATGTGTAAAATGACTTATGAAAACATGACTTAAAAAAAGACTTTATAAAGAGATGAATGTTATATCTTAGTATTTCTTTAAATAGTCTAACAAGAATTTAGATTTTAGATATTTAATTTCACAAAAATTAAGTTTATAAATCTAATAAAAAATATAGAACATATAATAATGATAATAAAAGTTAACTAATAATATTATTACTACTATAACTACTTTCTTCCTCCAAATTAATTGCAATGTATCGGTGAAGTTTAAGGTACTAGTGTTTGGTAAAGGGAAAGTAATAATAAAAGATAGCAGCTTGAGTAGTTTGTAATAACTTTTAGGCACAATCAACTTTTCATCCCTTAATTTCTCGGTCGTTGGAGCAAAACGTTTCTTATAAGAGCATTTTTAAAAATAACGAATTGAGTTCAATCTATTAACTTAATCAACTAATTACTAAATATGATTATCAATAGTTTGACATGGTCAAACAGTCAAATATTTAGAATCCGTCAAAAAATAGCTGATCAACTATTTACCAAACAAGAGTTCGTCTGCAAGGGGAACGAGATCTACGAGCTTTAGGAGGTGTGACGACCCATATCTAAGGGAGCAAGAGTTTGTGTGCGAGAGGCGACTGGGAAAGAGTAGAAATCTAGGATCGAGGTGTAAGAGGAGCGATTTGCGAGAGGTGCGGGCGTGAGTGAGATCTGAGAGATCCCAACCTCCAAATCTAACGACCCACCTCAATGCTACGACTCATGCGAGCTCCTTAGCAACTCCACGGTGGTTGTACCTTTCGTCTTGGTAGAGGGACCTCCTCCGTCGTCTATGGAGAATGTGGAAGCATCCTTGTCCTAAGATAAATTCCCAACTCTCAGTACAGAAGTCTTTTGAGGCTCCCCGAAGAGGCATCCTAATAGTCCCCAACAGAGATGGGTACGACTTCTACTCATACGGATGGGTTAAAGCACAAACCGATGACCCAAGACTCCAACTTGAAGATAGATAAAGTGACCGCGAAGTGTAGTGTAGGAGTATGGAAATCCAGGCCTCAAATTTATTGCAATCGGGGTTTCCTGGGACACTTCCAGAATGTCACGAATGATGAAATTTTAACCCCTCTTGTGGAATTCCTTAAAGCAGGAGCTAATTTCTAGACTTCTGCATTGGTTGTGGTATTCTGGAATAAGCAAATAGCTTTTCCAATGTGCAAGATTGGGCAAAGGCTTCGTGGGAGGAAAAAAGGCTTAGAGAAAGTCATGCTTAAGGATGATGACTCATTCATATTCAAGTTTAACTCCGAAAGCAACGTTTCAAAAATATTGGAACAGGGGTCGTGGCATGTCAGTGGGTAGCCATTGTTCATTCAAAGATGGAGACCTGGATTCAATTTTAACAAAGGTAAAATAGAAACTATCCCTTTATGGGTCCAATTTCATAACATTTCATTAGAATTATGGAGTATGGATGGCTTGAGTTTCTTCGCAAGGTCTTTAGGTAAATAGATTGGCATGGAAGTTCAAACAACCAACATGGAGCATGTGTGCTATGCCAAAATCTGTGTTGAAGTGAGGAGGGACACGACAGTCCTTGATCTACTGCTTATAATGAAGTTAGGCGAGAATGGTGAATTGATGAAATATGAGGTTAATATTTCTTAACCTTGGAAGCCAACAACTGGGAAGAAAACATGGCAATCGACGAGGAATAAGTTTAAAACAGGGAATCATTTTCAAATTATGGAGTCTGGCAAAGTAAAGGCATCTAAAGGGGAAGCAGTTGACTCCCCTACGTTAGTGGTTCATCATAGCCCTATTAGCAAAGGAGTTGGAATTAGGAGGTAGGAATTTGAAGCAAAAATCAGTTATGAAGGAGCACATTTTGAAGGCCAATATACCTTTAACGGATGGGAATTCGGCTGCGATGGAGCAACCCCTTAATAAATGCGGGACACGACTTTGGAATATAACGTCGTTAATGGGAATATAGTTGACATTGTGAATATTCAACAGGCTAACGATTAGAATTTTATTGTGACTGAACTAGATAAGTAGCTTGACAACATTTCTAAAGAGACTAAGAGGGAGAATAATACAGTTAATGTGAATATTGATTATGTTGTGGATATTCAGCATGCTGACGAGGAGTTACTGATTTCTGTTGTAATTGATGATAAGGTTGGCATTTGAAGATAGTGGAGTTGTCTCTGAAGCACCCTTAGTGAAGGCAAATATTCTTCTTAGTGGTGATGTGGATGTTGTTAATGGTCGTTTTGATGAGACTAAATATTCTATGGCTGATGTTACTGGTGTAGTACCTGATATAGTCCTTTTTGAGGCTGTTAAAAATAGTCGTAGTGTAAAGGATGTAATTAGTAGGAAAGGTGCTGATGGAGAAGTTATGTTATATTCTGCTATTGGTAAGGCAATAATTCAAGCAAATGGATTAAAGAATATTGTTCGCAGTGTTAATGAAGCGGATTGGGATGGTTTGGAATATGAAGTGCATCACTTCACTTCGTAATATTTAGAGCATTGTCAGAAGAATTGGGCCAACGTGTTGACTCCATTCGCAACTATTGAGAAAAATGAGAATTCTAAGGATTGGTTGGAGTATGCAGAACAAACAACAATGGCAAACTCTAGTATTATGGCTTGGTAAGTCAGGGGACTCGGAATACTAGCTCCCAGAATACAGAACAGAAAATAGTTTCCCACAATCTAGAATTGGCAGCAGAGGATAGTGATTCTCCATTCTCAAATTCCTGACATTTTAAGAGATTTTTTTGTGCAGTCAAAAATTGCAAAAAAGAAATTAGTCAGGAAGAGAAAGAAAAATACCAAATACTAATAAATAGGGGATTAAACGACCATCATAAACAAGGAAATGTTTCTTGGCATGCAACATTCATCCCAATCTTTTCATATAGATGAAGTATTAATGGTGTCTTTAGTTGATTATTTTTGTGGACTATCTTGGTAAAGATATACTGCGTTACTTAGAAAGTTGGTTTGTCATATTGTCAATATGATTATGGAAGCGAGCAAAGAAGTCTCTAGATTACCTCTATCCTTGTAGCCCCAATATGAAAACACTAGCATCTTCAATGTGCAGATGGGAGGGGTCTTTTACCTTTTTTACAATCATTTGCCCTGGATAAGTAACGATGTCTTATTTTCTTACTATGATGTTGTTCTAATTAGTTTGTTTGTATCGTGTAGTATGTTGTCATTTTTATTATAAGAGACTAAGGAGATTACTACTACTTTCTTAATATTGTTCTTCAACTTCAATCTATCACTCTAACTTTTTAATTTTTTTAAAAAAGGTCGTAAATGAATTTAACTATTTTAATTTTGATGTTCAAAATAATACATTATTAAAGATTTTAATCTTAAACAAGTCTTGCTTAATATAAGTTCATTTCATCTTTATATTATGCGTCAAAATGAAAAGTTATTGGTATATTTTGTGAATTTAGTAAAGAACTACATTAATCAATTATTGTGTTCTTATCAATAAAAGGAACAAAAAGTCTGCGAGAATTAAACTAAGTAGGCCATGTACGGTTTAATGGTCCTTTTCCACTTAATCAACGAAAAAGATAACATCAACTTTGGATGCGATAACTTGTATTGAAAATTTGTGTTAGCAAATCTACTTTCAAATGTCTATCTACAGGATGAAATTTGTTCAGTAGAATCATAAATTTGAATAAGATAATTTTATTAATAATTTAATAAATATCTAATAACATATTTATAGTCTTCAATAAAAATAAAATAATATTTATGATGTTTTACTCAAAAAGTTATAAATTAATACATATTATTTATTTTGAATTACGTAATTTAAAATGATTAGAATTACACCGTAAGTTTTTTAGATGCGTACTGGGTAAATTTTCATATTGACGTAATAGCCTGCAAATTACGTTAATCGGGTATTTTGCACTAAACAAGTCCTGTATGACATGCTCGATCAAAAGAGTATAAGTAGGGAATTTGAATACAAGATCTTTTGGCTCCATAGCTCCCCCACTCTACCAACTCGACCATCCCGATTCAATATTTTAGTAAAAATTTAGTTATTAAAAATTCAATTTAAACGTCAGATTTGGAGTATAGTAATATTTAACATTACTCCTAATCGGCAAAGAACTGATTTTGAACAAATATTAGAAAACCGATTGTGCAATTTTCCCTCGAAATTTTACTTAATTGTTGACTATGGAAAAAATCATTTTTAATTCTTACCTCAATGATATAATATTAGTGACTTTTGTTTTAACCTACGTTCACTCGAGAAAGAGACTCCATCTTTTAACTCTGGTTTCCGACATTAACATCAAATGGAAGTTAGTCATTTTCTTACAACTAAAACGCAGCTTGCCATCTTCTAATTATACACCATATCAGTTACCCACAATTCACGCGGTACCTGAAAAAGACTTTCCATCCAATCTCACCTTCTTTTGCCGCCCTGAGACCATTAAGGATTACTGAAATAATTGCTTGTTTTGAGCCACAAATATCTATTGATCAGAACAAGCACAAATATCTATTCATCGGATCATGCTTATCCATTATCTCCTAGGCTAGAGGAACTCAGTATGAGGTTTCCGACAGAGATCAGAAGAGATAAAACTAAATTATTGGTTTCTGATGAACACTACGACATAGAGGAGTTCTGAGCTCAGATTCGGACAAATTCCTTAAAACCATTGCTATTGTATTAATGAAACATATGAAGATTAGATTTGTACTGGACCAACTTGTTAAGATTATGATCCAAGTGTTAAAAAACAAACATACAAATTAGAAAAACTTTTCTGATTTTATAAACTTCACAGTAACTGTGACTGAATCTTCTTTGACGGTATCCAAGTGCACTCCATGTGTCTCCAACGGCGTTTCCAGTGAATCGAACACTTCCTGCGACTCGGTTCTCCTATTAAATGATTTCTCATTAATTGTGTCCAAAAGTGGCTTCCAGTTTCTACCACCACCATAGGACTTGTCCATACCATAAGCCGTCAGGATTTTTCCTAATTCCTCACACCTTTTTGGACTGTTTCCCGGCGAATTCCATACCGGAGTAACAGATCCTCTTGGGGTCGTGGACAAAGGAGTGGCTTTGGCCTGATCATTGGCTTGCACACACTTAACGGACTTGGCTATGGCAGTGAGCTTACCTACCGTGGCTGCAAGGTCTGTGGGAGTGCTAGTCTCGAACGTTGAGTGAGGCACCAAGAAGTAGATTTTGCCTTGCTCGAGTTCTGCACTGGCTTTGAGAGGTTTGCAGCCCGGTGTTAGAAGCTGAGCCGCCGTGCACACGAAATGATTCGAAGTTTTGCATGTGACTTCTCTAACTGTGACAGGATAATCAAACACCTCTACATATCCATTCAAGTGAACCACTTTGCTTACATTTGATTCAGGCGATGCTCCGGTAGACACGCATGCACCCATCTTCTCTCTGTCTCTCTCTGCTCTTTTTGCGTCGCGATTACTTGCCGGCTTAGGCTTCCGCACCTATGGAAGGCACTTATTTATAAGTAGTTAGGAACTGCAAGTGGGCATGAGAAGAACGGCTAAAGGATGACTTTTTCGGCTTCAAACTTTCGTATAATTCAAGTTGCTTGACCTAGTTGGTGCCCGTCTTTGCATTTATGCCGTCCATTTTTTACCTTGTTTGCAATAATTGCAAAGAAAAAAAGACATAAAAAGGAAAGAAATTTTATTGAATCTCAAATCATAGATAAAGATATATGAAAGTTAATTTAGTGAATCTGGTCTTGTTTAACCAAAAAGGGGAAAAAAAGAAATTCTTTCAAGTTAATACTCAAATATAACATGATTTTCTATCTTAAAGACTTGTTTTTTATCGAATGTTTAAACCAGTAACACACAAAATTTAAAGTTTAAAAGGTTCAAAATATTAGACAGTTATAAAATTGGTTAAAAATGAAATAAAATTAAAGAATTTGAAATATTATTGAAAAATATTGCTTTAATAATTAAATAATTTAAAGTTTAATTGAAAAAAGATTATTAAATGAAAATTAATTTATTTATTTTAGTTTATAAAAATTTATTAATTTATAAAAATTGACCAATTAATTAATAAACTGATCATTTTTTAACAACAAATAGTATTAAAATAAATCAAACTGTGGAATTCGATTCCAACCCATGAGTATGGAGCAGTACTTGTGGCCAGCGGCCTACCCCCATCTGGGAGCTCAGTTGTCGCGAAGAATTAGTCACTATTATCGACCACGGATACCTCAAGTTCACCCAAAAAAAAAAAATTAAACTGAAAAATTAGATAAGTTAAAGTTTTTACTATTAAATCGGTTGAGTCAATTAATTTTTTAAACATTGCTTTTATCGGGTATATTATGGTCTTATGTGTTAGATTTTTTTGCCTAATTCAGTCAAGCACAAGGGGATGGAAAAACTGAGTTCAAGGCAGGATCCTGGAAATTGTAAGCAAGAAAACAAAAAGAGAACAGGTCCCTGGACAACAACGGCGTCCGTCTGATGACACACAAGATCTATAACTGGATTAAATATTCCTGTTATGAAAGTCATCTCTTTTGACTGCTTTCTTCTGATGCAAAAAGTTCTTAACGTACTCGAAAAGTTGTGAAGCTTTAAGTTCTTTTTGTAATAAAAATTTAAAGATACCGATTTCCTGTTCTTTAATAATTATTACAAGTTAAGTGCTTGACGAAGTCAAGCTCAAGCCAGAGATTAGATTTTGAAAGACCGACCTGTCAATGGGAGATATCGTTGCAGTCCATACCGGGGTCAGAGAAATATTTTTGCGGTCCAAAAAGATGGGTTTTTCCATGACTTGTGGAATTTCATACGATGATGAAACTAAGTTCAGCGTCTAAATCGGGATTCAAATCTTTGTATAGTTTGGAGTTTGCTGACCAATTCTCATGGTCACAAACTCACGGTCACGGTGGTTGACTGACTTATATTTCCTGATCTTTTGGTCTGTTTTTGAATGATTTGCTTGAATATGATTTTGGAAATTATAACCAACAAAACCATTTTTTGTTTAAACTTTCTTTGTGAGTTTTGGGAATATCCCCATTCATAGGTCCGAGATTCATATCTATGAATTGAAAGATTCGAATGATCCACTCTGCAATCAGCTGTTAGAACCAATAGGTCTTCAATTCGTTCATTTGAAAAAATGGAAACCCTTCTTTTGATTGGAGGAGGAGGTTTGTTCTATTGCTTTAGTGAAGTCAAGAATCACATGAAATGAAACATTCTTGATAAGAACTAACTGATGTTTGGGATTTCATGCTAGTTTAGATTTCACAAATTGTTGTAACAGGACACAGAAAAGTTGGTAGTGTCGAAAACATTAACAGGGTCAGACGATGTAAATCTAGTTAGTCAAAATGGGAATAGAATCTCAAATGGGGAAAAGATAATGTACAATTCATGTTTCAATTTACACAATTCTCTGTTCTTTTACAGAAGATCCAATCATGGAGTGCGCAAATAATCCCCCAAAATTTTTTTCTATACTAAATGTAGAACATAAACGGCCAAAATGGAGGAAAAAATGGACAACAAAATCACCCACCCTTTGGAAGCAACACTAACAACTGGTTAGCCTCCAACTCTAATGAGTCAGCCTAAAATGCTCTCTCTACTCGTTGCTTGCTCCTGCAAACAAGAATTGTGTGGAGCAATCGTACCTTAATGTCACAGCATTTGTATATCTTTCAGACATAGGAGGACTAAGGAGTGGGTGGGGAGATCAAAAGCAACTGTGGCTTCAACCAAAGAATTTTTAATAGTCAAAATTTATCTCACTCAAAATGCTGTATAGTTGGAGAAAAGCTGTAACAAGTTATCCAGAGCCTCTGGGTAGAATTTCCTGGCGAATAAGTAACATGGCCGTTTGATACCATTCCATAAGCAAGGCTGTGACTGAACTTCCTTCTGTAGATAACATGGTAAGAAAATTACGTACATGTCATTTAGAATTCAGCCATCTGCTTTGTAAGGATGTATAAGGACTGCCTTTAAAACTGTTACCTTTTCATCACTTGTCACATGTATGCTCGTATCAATCGACTGCGGACAAAACATCATTGAGGAAAGACATGAGAAGCGTGCAACTAGCCATTCAAGAAAAATCGTAGCTTTCTTTCACGTTATGTTGGAGATTATGCTTAAACCAAATTGCAAACAGAAAAGCCTTAGATCCACCATGACCCTAACCAATGTTCTGACCATCATACTTGTGGAAAGTTAAAGAAGATTTCCAAAACACTGTGTTATCAGTTTTAGAAACCGACTCTCTACAAAGTCAGCAACCAACACATGGTTTTACATAAACAAGCAAGAGTGGAATCATACCGTTATGTTCTTTACAAGTTCATAGGTTATATCATCAGCCCTGTAAGATTTTGGATGCCATTTTCTCTCAGACCAGTCAACATGTGTCACTGACCAGTTGGCAATGCCATCAGGGTCAACCATCTAAATTCAAATGAAGGAGATAATCCACAATAAGGTACGGGAAAACAGTATAGTTTGTGATGGGATATACAGAAAGATCCTCACATGGAAAAATGTTGGCAAATAATGCTCATCTGCAATACAATTTTTCCCATCCAGCCCAGGCTGCAATTATGAACAAGATACAGATCAACGTTGTTGTCTGAGCCACAAACAGCTTGCCTATATTACAAAAGCTCTTATGCATATTATTAAATATATTATGCCAATCATTCGTTCAGTGAACTGTAAAGTTCATAATGTGATGAAAGGTGGCTACTTTGGCACTTTCTTCAGGAAAATTATGGAACAGGATTCTCAATAACCAAGCAGAGAGAATGGATAAGAGAGGAAACGGAAAAAGCCACACAGCCTCAAAAAGGGTTGAGAAAAGCAGACAGAAGTAACTCAAAGTCCTCCATCTTTTAGATCATTTTAAGTACAAACAATAGAGAACTGCAATTAAGTCTGTGCATGCAAAACTACCACAACCAAGGTACGTGACTAAGGAGGAATTAATAAGCCAAACAAATTCAAGAAGTAGATCTTTAAGTGATTCTTCAAGAAGAGATCAAGAACCAAGAGCACAATTGCACCCATGTTTACAACAAATATCAAGAACAACAATATCCTACACCACAACCACGTATAGTGGGAGGCTTTCTCAATAGGAAACAAGAGTAGAAACATAGAAACTTCGATAAAAAACATCATTTAAATGAGAACTACCTTGCAGTAATCACGGAATTTTGAATAATAAAGATTATCAGCCATAACTATCAGTGCATGCTGTCGCTTCATTGAGAACCACTGCACAAATTCCATACATTACCAGCTGTGTGAAAATAGAACTTCAAAACAAATTACAGAAGTTCCTGATATCTGAACCAATAGTTTCTTTGTCCGTGAACTATGCGCAGAGTTTCTAACCATCATAGCATCAAAGCTTAACTACAGTTAAGTAAACAGTAAGGTTTGCAGCCAATCACGAGAACATAAAACAGCCAGTAGGCCTCCGACCAATACATAATCATGTGGCATCAGAGAGAGGAAAATGATATAATGCATAATTTCTTCTCATCCCTCATATAGAAGGGAGAGGTCACAATGAAACTGTAGGTGAAAAGAACTAAAGAAGAAATTAAGACATAATGCAATCATATCGAAGTCTAGATCTTAATGTTGATCTATACCTGCGCCCCCTTTCTGAAGTCCTTCATCCGGACCTCAGGTAACATGTGATTTGAAAACCTACCATTCCCATGTGGACCAGGATCATTAAAGCTGAAACCAGAAAAGCAATACCCATCAGCAATGGCAAACAAATAACTAGACTTTGGAAAGACTAATATCATCAACTGCAATTAAATTAGAATTCCGTAGCAACAAAGTGAGCAATACTGGCAACAGACATGGAAACTTTGGCACTTACCAATCAACATAGCTGACATTTGTGTACATGAGATAGTTGTAGACGTAGTCAAACTTATGCAATGGAACACAACTGCCATGCAAGAGAAGGACTGATCAATATTTGACAATAAACTACAGATATGTTGCAGTTTAACCATGAGCGGAGGATTAACAAGAGGAACCACGACTGTCCAAATCACCTGTCAGAAAGTAGCACAAAATGTTGATTTTCAGGATCTTGAAGAGCACTTGCCAGAAGTCGTCTCTCAGCATCAACCATTGAAATCTTTCCCCATACAACCTGCAAATGCAGTGAACATCAGAAGTAGCCTGGAAAATCAAAGCGACCTGTTTTTTTTTTCAACTGTTAGATTGCTTGACATTCAAGCAGATGTTTTGGATTAGAAAATAGAAGAAAAGAGACAACATTCAAACATGGACATGGGTATTTAATCATAAAAATGACAACTGTCTACGGTAGCAAAGAAATTGTCATTTAGCATACAAATAGGGAGATCAACAGAGATAAGGATTCAAAAAATAAAAATAACTTCATGATTGGGGAAGTCTTGTTTTCAGATCATATTTTTATTGTGCCCAGAACACGAGACAAACAAGTTACAGATAATCAGAAACATAAAATTCAAGATGGAGACTAAGTTAGAAAAGGTAACAAGTAATTGACTTCCCCCACAAGGGCATAAATCA
This sequence comes from Erythroxylum domingense, assembly GCA_025594535.1. NCBI lineage: Eukaryota > Viridiplantae > Streptophyta > Magnoliopsida > Malpighiales > Erythroxylaceae > Erythroxylum > Erythroxylum domingense. The sequence continues at coordinate 1,411,925 of JANQBM010000008.1, read as the reverse complement.
TATTTCTAGTACATTAGTTGATAATTAAAAATACGGGATATCAGGAAGTTGGCGATTCTCGAAGTAACATAACAAATGGAAAATTTTGTATAAACACAATAGATACACAAAATGCTTCTTTTCTTTGTTCATGAAGCAAATTGAAAATCAGATAAAGTTTACAAGGACATCCACAGTAAAGTAACAAGATATCAAAGTTTATAAACCTGGTCACTCCTTATGTCCCGATTAATGAAATAACGGCTCACATGAACTGGTTTTTCCTTGGAAGCATGAACATAAACAGAGAATCTGCCTTCATGACCCTGCCAAGAAAGACTCATTAGCTTGATCTAAATGTGATTAGAAGTGTTTAGTCTCACTACCTGCAAAGATGGAAAATGCAGAAATTGAATTTGCCTATCAGTAATAGTAGCTTCACATGCTTCAAACAGCAGGAAACTACGTCATTGCAGTAATCAGTAACCACCCACCATTTCCACTTCTTTTACACAGAAGAAGCTTTTACTTTCAAATGACTGCAAAAGATTGTAGTATTTACCACAATTCGTAGAAAGAAAAGAAAAACTTACGTGGAAGAACTTTTCCCATAACTTCTCGAAAGGTAATGAGCCAGGAGTCAAGAACATAAAAGCAATTTTAGCATTTTTCACTTCAACAGGAGGTGTTTGCAGAATTTCCCTGATCACGATACGAGATGCGATCTCCTCATCTGTATATATCCTTGCAGGAGGTGGAAGCCAACGACTGAGACCCTTGCAACCTTTAGAAGAAAACAGGTAGCAAGCAGCACTGCCTTGGGGTGGATATATATAAGCGCAAAGTAGAAACAGGCAAAACATTGGCAGCAAGACAATAATCCAGATTGGTCTCTTCATTGGAGGGCGATGGCGAGCCCCTGGCAAGGTATGCACATCACCCGTGCCCAAACGCCACATCTTATTAGTCTTCATCTACTACAAGTGCATCAGACGTTCATCTAGAGGTGATTCATTTCTTTGCTCACGATCTTATCAACCAGTCCTCAAACAAGGTATTATAATTTAGCAGCCAAGAAAAGAAATCCTCAACTGATAATGCCGGAAAAACTCTGAACATGAAAATTAAACAGATGAGCATGTAAACCACAACATTCAATAAAAGAAAAGCAACAACTCCTTAATTCATGAGACATGAACAGATACAAAAAATTCAAACCAAAAGAATCTACGCTTCATAGCAACCAATAGTCAAACAAAGCTCATTTGGGTGGTCTAGTTACCAGAAAATCTATCTTAAAGGCTTTACTTTTTTCCTCTTCTCATATCGCCAATCATTAGATTAGATGACCATAAAACACACAAAAAAGAAAAATAAAATTGAATGATATTAATAATAAGAATAGAATAAAGTGAACAGGAAGCAGAAAAAGGAAACTTCAAAAACAAAACAAGGATGAATGAGTAAATCCTGAGATTCGCGGTCGCCAACTTCCCCAACTGCTGAACCAAACAGAGTCGGTAGTCTCTGTATTTATTCAATCTAATGCGTATTTAAAAAAGCAATCTTCGAACAAAAGTCAAACCAATCGGAGACAAATTGGATGCATGAACAAAAATAACAAAAAAAAGAAGTTCAATCGAAGTACGAAATCAAGTACTCGTTCAAAATTCGAATTCCAAACATGCACACTTAATTTACAGGTTTCAAGTCAACCCCCTTCCCTCCCCTGAATCATTAGCAAAATTTCAACGAGTTTAAGCTGCTCGGCTCCAGAGAAAAACGAAAAAAAAAATAAATATGACATCACTTTCCTGCTCGACCAACATTAACTCGGATTCATGCACAAACACCTCGCATTTCGAAGACCGGTTCATCAACGTTCAAAAACGATCACGAACACGCAAATAAACTATTGTATTGGAAATCTCCGCCCAATCACTGTAACCAACATACATCAAAGCAATACACACGCAACGAAGCGAAAACTACCTGGAGATAAAATCAGATGTCCGAATGAAAGAATCTTGATCTGAGGAGTTGATAAGAATTGTGAGTGTTCGAGATCTAGAGCATAAAAACGCAACAACACAAAGGAGATAGAGAGAAATTATATAGAAAATATAGAGACGAAGAGATGGAGACGGAGAGAGAGAGAGACAGAGGGAGTTTTCCGATTTATGAACAAATTTTTATTAACGATGTATTTATGAGTGTTTTGATTTTTTTAAACGAGTCGTCTTGAGACTGTCTCAATATATTTATACACATTTATTTGTCTAATTAAATAATTATTTTTCTTCCCTCTCTTATTGGTTGTTTTTTCAAAACAGATGCAAGAGCACTTCAGCCGGCGAACTCTTCTATTCTATCCTAATGATTGCGGAAACCACACTCTCAACCAGAGCGCGTTCACTCCACTTCCCAACGGTTGACCAGTTGTTAGTTAGAATGGATTAGGCTGCATATATACTTAAACATTCATAACTTTTTATTAGGAAATCTCGAGGACACATAATTAAGATGCCTAGTTCATATGTTTGTCAAGTAGGACTTGCGGTAAGAAATTCATTTTATTGTCATTTGAAGTTTTAACTTTTTCAGAAAAGATTATCATTTGAAATAAAATTTAATAATTTAATTTTCGGTTGAGGGAGCGGTTGTTGGTGACGCCGCACGTGACAATCAAAATCTGTACGGTTTCATTACCTTATAGTATACGCGCGTCGCTTTGGGTTACCGAAAAAACGAGAAAATTCAGACCAACCAACAGTTGGTGACACCGTAACTGTAACAGCTTTACCGTTAACATCAATATTTTTCAGTGCAAATGATAAATACTTGAAAAGCGCTAAAAGTGATAAATATTTTACTTTTATAAATAAATTTGCAAATATAATGTCTTTTTTTAAACCTTCCTTCTTAAAACATTTGGAGAATAAAGGTTTGAGTTATTTTATGAAATTTTCTCCATATTTATTAATATAACAATAATTCTTAAACAGGTTCTTAAAATAATTTAATTTATTGATGAATAATGTATGTTTTATTTTATTTTTCATTAATTTTAAAAATAATTATAGCAAATAACTGGCCGTCTTTTTTTCCTTGAGAAAAGGTATAACATCCTATTGTTTTTATTAAACTTTAAAATAATAAATCTCACGTTCAAATATAAATAATGAGAACTAACTAATTCTAAGGTGCATAATTTATTTTTTATGACATGAAAAATAAATTAGTAATGATTTCAGGAATATTCTTTTTTTTAATGATAATTAACATGTCTATATTTCAACTCTCTAAATATAGTCAAGAGAGTTGACATATGATCCTAAAAAATAAAACTCAGTTTATAATATAATTATTGGTTTTGTCCACCACCATGCAACTTGGAATCATGGATCCTAAACTAAATCGAGAAAAAGAACATACATAGTAAAAGAAACGCAAATCCCAAATTTGCGAGAAAGGCAAAAATACAGGCCAAGATGGTCAACACTTTATTTGCCAAATGGAACAAGAGTTTGTGGTTTTCTTCCCACCAAGCATTTAATTTAATGTCCTTGTTAGGAAAAGTCATGCTCTAATCTCAACGTTCCTAGCAGCTACGAAAGTTTCTATACGTACAACTATTATTAATCTATTATTTAATTCCGGCCATCAATATAGATTAAAAATCTTTAAGAACATTTGTTCATGGTGGAAGATGAGCTGTTGACACCTGCATGTGAGATCCACGACCAACGCATTACCTGCTTGAACCTGTTTAGATAATCCAATCTACTAAGATAAGAGTCTATTTAATCTAATGCATGCCCCTTTTCTCTTCTTTATAACTTGTTCTTTATGATCCCTCAAACATATGGTCTATGTCGAAGAAGAAACTCCAAAAGTCTGAAACATGGTGACATTTCAAAGTTAAAAATCTTAAAGAAGTTTTTGACCGTTGAAAGGTAGAGTAGTAGCTACCAAATCAAGATAGAACACCAACTAGGAGAAGACAATCTGCTGAACTTTCTTTAACTTCTGTAATCTGGTTTTGAAGTTTTCAACTTTCCGATAATATAAAAAAAAATATTAATAACATATCATTAGAGTACTTGAAATGTTAAGTTATTGACTTCTATGACCTAATACATGCAATTATAATAAACCAGAAGCTTACATGGATAATGTTCAGGTGCTACCATCTCTCGGTTGTTCATCTTGAATTGTATTTCAAGTTTGACCGAATCAGAAATTTTGGCTGCCCCAACAAAATGTAGACATTTCGGATAGAAGGAGTTTCCTTGCTCCTTCTTGCAAGTTCTTGAGCAAAGTACTATTTAGAGAAGAGGGTTTAGCTTCATTGTTCTAAACAAAACAAATGACTTCTACTGGATGAACATCCTAATTGCCAGATGAACATCCTAACTGCCAGCATCTGAGTTAATATCGCGAAGCAGGATAACTTCTTTTCCTACGGTGCAAGTGATTGCTATGAGACTTATGACTTCGGCTTTTAGTCCTTTTACTGCAAATGAGACATGAAACTTTATCTAGAAAAGTGCAATCATGATAAGATTCAATGTGTTTGTATATAGATGGCTACTAATTATGACTAACCTGGACACAGAATAATACAGAGTAAACAGGAAGATAACTGGTAGGGCCAATAGAACAGAGGCCTGAATCAAAAAATGTCATGATAAGCAAATTATTAAGCATCATCTTCTTGGTAAAATCCAACATGAAAATACAAATATGAGGTCAAATTCAAAAGCAATATGACTTAACGAATACGTACTGCAGGCCAAGCAAGCTCCACATTTGCTAATGGCCTTGTTAGCTCATTGTGTTTAAGCATAAGTTGTACCTAAGATAATGAAGAGTTAAATGTAAATTCCAACAATTCAATTCAGAGGTCTACCGTATTCTCAAGAAGAATTCAGAAAACTGTCCATAATTGAGTACTAATGTTGTTGTTTAACCTAATTAGGGTCAATATTTGCTCAGAACGTCACAACATTGTTGGACTAATGTGTTTGATTAAGCCGATTATGGTTAAATGCTTTGCTTACTGATAACTATTAGCGAAAAATATTCCTGAAGCTTTTTTAACTTCTTTTTGTCCACTTTTTTATTACGTACATGGTGTAGTTCACTGCAGTGTTACCTTATGATGGAGTACAGACGCGGCCGTGATAAAATCTCTGCATGTGCGAACTATGATTTTCACGTACAGCTTCAATACAACACAAACTTTATCAGAATGTGATTTTATTGTGTTTAATACTTGATTGCTGTATGGGTCACCGAACTTCTTAATTTCCTGAGGTTAGAGGACAATATATCAGAAGGAAAGTGTAAGAAATAAGTGGAACTAAAATGAATCAGGAGATACGCTTCACTTACAGTTATATAGGGAACAGCCGTTTCTTTTAGATCTATAACTTGTTGTCTGGTGAAACTGATTAATCTATGGTAGAACTCACATGTAAAAAGTGTTTGAAAGCATGCTTCAGGATCATTCTTGCAGCCAATCAGTTGGTCCTTCAACTTTGCAATCCATTTCTTCAAGTTATTCATAATAAGCACATCAATAAGTAAGAAGGCATGCAAATTCTGAAGGCATACTACCATGAATAGAACTTCTTCACAAGCCATTAAAATATCACCTTTCATAACAGCTTTGACTTTTATTTTGTCCAATGAAAAATTGGAACTAATAGTTTAATCAATCAGGGAATCAGATTCTTTGGATCCAAGATCCAGCACCTAACTGTTGTTTGATGATGAAATACGTAAATAAACTAACAGTTATCAAATATTAGACTTTAAGTTGAACTTTCAAGATCAGAAACCTGTCTAAGGGTCATGTCCAAAGCTGGTCTCAAACATTCATCCCATCGAGTCAATAGGTGATGCTGTTTGCAACAGTAAGCAAATAAATTAGTGAAGGTAGAAAACGATCACCCAATACATTACAAACTACATGATTTACCTTTAGATATTCAAAGTGAACTGCCAGCCAACTGGGAAGCCATTCCCCTTGAACCTGATTATAGGGAGGAAACTGATACTTTCAACTCCTTACAGAACAATAAGATTTCATTTTTTTCTAGCATTTGATCATTTATCATATACACGATATAAGGCAATAAAGAACTATTCCAGAAACGCCAAGGTAGGGTAGAAACGCAAGCGAAATGCACAGTTTATAAGTTGGAGGATGGGGGACGGGGACTGGAGGGCATTTGGGGATAGGGCAATTGGAAGGCTCAAAATATTATAAAAGCAGCCCCAAGACATTAAGAAAAGTAGGTTACCTTGTTTGATTTTCTAGTCATTGTATGTAACACCAAATTTGCCTTCATAAGTTCCTCCTGTAAACATCATGGGATCAGTAATAGCAGCTATTGAATAAGAGAACTGCAGCTTATAATTGCTAACAAACCTGGGCCGCTTGCAATGCATGTTCTTTTTCATCAATTCGACCTTTTTGCTCTTTGTGGATCTCTTGAAGCTGAACATCATGAGACAGTAAGAGGAATAACATCATTTCATTCTACAAGCTGAAAAGAAAATGTAGGGCCGCACCAAATAATGAAAGTACTAAGTGAAATTTACATCTTCTACTCTAAAGTTGAGCTCCTGTATCTTTCTTTCAGCTATATGTGCTCGGGCTTCAAGTGCATTCTTTTTCTCATTCTGAAATTCCACTTCTTTCCTAAGTTTTTCAACCTGTCTCGAAGGTTGAGAGCTTAACTGATTGATGCAAACAAGCAACATTACATGACAATTCACAGGTGACTAACCTGCTTTTCAAGTTCAGCAACTCGAATATAAGACCACAGCGTCTGTTCCTTGGCGTCATTAGGCCCTTCAAGCTATAATGGAACATATAATGAGAGAAAATAATAAACTGTATGTCAATCAAATCAGTTCCATTCACTCCCACAATGAAGTTTAAAACATCATGAAGAAAGGAAAGAGTTGACAATAGAAACAACTAGAGTCTCATGTTGACTTCCCTTATGCAAGACTACTACATTTCTATCTGGAGAAAAAGAACTTTTGCAGAAAAAACCTGAAACCTTACCTGGAAAGATTCTAACTCACTGTGCAGCAGTGATATAACTTCTGATTTCTCTTCAATAATTTTCTCCATCAGTCTAATCTTCTCATCCTTGCTTCTAAGTTCACGTGTCCTCTCATCGATACGTGACTCTTCAGAAACATAAAAAAATGGACCAAAAGATGGACTCGGATGTTATAAATAATGGAAAAATATCTAACTGGGGAGAGTTGGGGAAGCACTCCCAAACAAGCACAGTGCTCAGAGAAAATACAAAAGATCATTGCAGAATCTTATTCAACTTATGTACTCGATCACTTTATTAGAAGGATGCTCGTTCAGTAAGAATTCCCATTGAAACCCAGATTCAAAATCTATTGCAATTAGGAAAATGCCTGTAGTATAAGTAAGCACTCTTATTGGTGTTGAAGTATAGGCAACCTATATTTGGGATAGTTCCAAAACTCTGATTTGAATAGGGGTTTTTTTGTTGGAGACTTTAAACTTCACTAGCAAAATACTGCGCATGTACAATACTTTCTCATCTTCTTGTCAATTTAAAAGCATCAGTACAACAAATGAAGGAATTATCTCTTCGGCAGTCCAATTAGGTGCTAGTAATAATAGCAACAACTGTTCTATACTTCAAAAAACTTGTATGTATAACCATCATTCATATATAGTCGAAACTTCCGCAAAAGAAAAACTTTTAGAAATGAACTTCAATATATCACTAAGATTAATTGACATCAATGCCAAGAACAAGATGGTTGGTCCTTTGAGTCAATACGAAACTATCATATCAGTAAACAAAATAGGGACACAAACACACACGTGCAAGAATATACGTACATACGCACTACTCAACAACGAAACAGAGCATATCCCTGATCAACCCATTAGTTGACACAACAACTCTAAACAATCCGACAAATGCCAAGTAACCCACTTTGGAAAAGCACCCAGAAGACACATTAAGCAGCAAGAAAGAGACATGAAGAGCTAAAGAGACAGAACCTAACAAAGCAATCTCAGACTTGAGTTGACCGAGAATACTTTCCAGAGACATGTCTAGGCCGTCTTCGCCATGAGGCTGTAGCTTGGAGGTAGTTTCGGCGAAACAGAGAGCTGATAGAACGCAGAAGATGATCAGTGGCTTAGTTGAGAGCGCCATTGTCAGCTAGGTGAAGACTTCTGGAATCAGAGCAAAAAGTAACAGAGAAATATAAACGTCTGTTTGTGTCTTTTCAATTTTGGAAGTAACCTACTGTCCAACATTTGGCAAAATAATAATAATAATAATAATAATAATAATTTTAAAAAAATCAAAATAATATAATATATTTATGTAATAACAACCTAATTTTTTAATTAAATTTATGAATTTTAGGTAGGTCTCTCTTTGTTTTGGTATGTAATCTTATCCAGATTTTATTTTAAATTAATAGGCAAACAATAGTTCTTTTGCTTTTTCCAGGAGGATTTGAACTTTTTGAGTTGTTAGGATTAGTGATAAGTCACAAGTGAATAGGATGGCAATGGCTCGACCCTCTGCTATCAGGTAGACGTGGCAAAAACAGTCTGGTCTGATCTGATCTGGTTAAACAGCTCGGATTGGTCAAATCACAGGTTGATTATGGTCTGTTTGAGTCAAGTTATAGGTCTACTCGGTTCAATATTATGTAACCAGCCTAATTTTTCCTAAACGACGTATTTTTAAATTTTTTTTATTTAAAGAATAAATGACAGGTCAAGTCGTCTGGCCCGCTTGTAACCTGACGCCCGATTTATTGATATTCTTATTGTCAGGGGCTAAGTTAGAGGTAACTCAACTTCAATTTGACCTTATTTTAATTTTTTAAATAAAAATACAAAAATAATATTATTTTATATATAAAAATCGAGTCTCAAATTAGAAAGGAATATACACAAAAGAAAAAATAATATTTCGTGTCTTTGAAATGAAAAAAGAATAAATAAATATGTAAAAAAATATTATTTTTTAAAAACTCACTAATTATTAAATGCAACATATCTACTATGTTTAGCTTGATTTCTATTTTTAATCTTATCAAAGATTTATTCCATTGAGATTATAGCTTTTATTCTTTATTTTAATTTCTTCTTATTTATGAAAATTATAAATTTTAATTTATTATTTACAATATTTATTATATAGTTATATAATTATTAATACAATTAAAATATTAATAAAATAAATAAAATAAAATATAAAAAAAAGAAGTGCCCTCCACAAATAAACTTTTGACACATAATATTATTATAACCCAAACAAAAAAGAAGCCCTGA
>JANQBM010000008.1:1342382-1383868 GCA_025594535.1 Erythroxylum domingense | reverse complement strand
AATTAATTAAAATATTTTAATTAATCAATATATTGTAATTGATTAATTACAATATAATTAATTAATTAATTAATTAAAATATGGTAAATTTTTATTTCTCAATATTTTTACAAACCAACCACAATCAATGGTAATGGTAATCATTCCTTCCTTTTAACCAACCATCATAATTATAATGATAATATCCATTTTCATTCTTCACTATATTCATTCTCATTCCTATTACCATTCCTCTGTGTGAACCAATCGCCCCCTTAGTTCTAAAAATTCTAACTTTAATAAATAATAAATCAGTAAGAGATTCAAGTACGTTAATTGTTAGGAATTTGATTTGGTACTATCGAATAAGTTAATATTATAAGGCTTTTTTTATCAATAATGAAGAGGTGGGAATGGAAACTTTGATTCTCTAAAATTTACTTGTTTAGTTATAGGAAATAAATAAAATAAGAAATGACAAAAATTTTAACAGATTTTAAACAATTTTAAATGTTTTTTTAATGTGTGGATATAACCTAAAATCAAACATCAATAATACCCAATAAATAGTTGTAAATATTATCAAAATACTTTAATGATATTATTAGTATCATTTGTTATTAAAATTACACATTGAGGTCTTTTATATTTAATTTTTAATAATTTCTATTTTATTTAATTAATACCACATCAAGTAAAATAGGTTCTTTTTTAATTTCATTCTCATCATTAAATTATTCATATTATTTTAAAATAATAATTTTATTAATTTATTAAAAATAATTTAAATTATTTATTTATAAAATACAATATATTTTGCTTAATTGTTTTAAAAAATAAATCATAATAGTAACTAAATATGAATAAAAAATTTGCTCATTATCATTTACTTTTAGTGATTAGATAAGAAACACTCGTCATCATGATCTTATTCCTATTTTTATTTAGGTTTTTATTTTTATTCTAATTTTTTATTTTAATTCTTTCATTAATGATCACCAAAATGAGACCTAAATATTATATGTGAATAATCAAAATTTAAGGACCATTTAAATAAAATTGAGCATTTAATTTACTATGAGATGCACAATTCACTTCTCATATTTTAAGCAAATAAAGAAGAAACAAATCCTGCTTTTCTCTCAAATACAATAAGTTGACATCAAATTTACAAGATATGTAATTTACGAGATACTATACTCTTAAAGATTTTATTTAAAACATTTTTAAAATAATAAAAAATATAAAGTTCCTCTTATAAAAAAAATAGGTACTTTTTATAACTGAGACAAAGCTTTTTATGTGTTGGTTACAAACGAATTGAAGTTGGTAGGCATTACATGCACACATCTGAGGAACTGTATAGTCGTGAAATAAAAATGTGTATGGGCAAGTGAGTGAGCAAAGCAATGATGGGTTTTGCGTCCGAAGGATATATGAGAGATTTTATATGGTCAGTTGGAGTGTGTGTCACCCCCCACCATTCTCGTAAATGGGAACCATATCAAAGATTCAGCTTTGTCCTCTTTCTTTTGCATCGATTCTTTCAGGATGAAAAGTCAAATTTCATTGCATTATAATGCCAAAATTATTGCCTTCCACTACATTATGTATCTGGAATTGGATGATGGAAGCTCCATCGCCCTTTTCCTTTTGTTATCTTCCTCATCAGCTACCACCCTTGTTCAGCTATTATTGCTTGCCTTGAACCTTGTTTTCCTCCACTTACCAGTGGGTCTCTTGCCATGATAATTTTAGTTTTTATTAATTTATTATAAACTTTTTAATTTAATATCATTTTTAAAAATTTCTGTTTTAATAACAAACATTTAAAATTCGTATAAATCAAGTTATATTAATCACGTAAAGATATATTATCTTTAAATTATTTATACTTAAAAAACACACGAGATCTTACAAAAAATTTTATTTGTGTATATCAACTGTATAGTTGAAAGAAAAGTTAGTGGAAGAAAAAGATTGCGTCAAATAGAATAATCATAATGGAAATCCACCTCCTCAGTTCGAAGTCTTATAGATAGAGAAAAGGAATAACACCAAAGATATCGTGACTATGATATTTATTATGGTAAATAGGCTCAATTGTATAATTTATTATTTAATAGTTATTAGTGACTATTGTTATTAAATAAGAGAATTTTGTTTTATATAAAATATTTTATTATTTATAACAATTATCAATTCAGTGGAAAAATAGTACGAGCAGAGTAACTGAAAGATTTGTAATTTACAGGGTCAGGGAAGGAAAGCATTGTTACGGTGGATTCATGTCCCAGTGTACTGAGGAATCAATAACTTCGTAAAGTTTATGTCCCAAAATCACCAAGCATTTGGTTATATCTATATATATATATAATTTTAAAGTGATAATGATTTGGTCAACTTAAATTTCTTATTTGAAACACCGCCTGCCTGCATGAGTGTGAAAACGATGGACCTTTCGTTTTCCCAATGACGCAATCTTCAACCCATTTGACCTATTTTCTCAATATATAATATAATTAAATTGACACCTGTTTTTACATTTACATTTGAATATACTATTTGTAAAGTAATCTGGGTTGAATTGTTCTTTTTTCTTTATTAATGAAATCTTAGTAAAAGGTACCGTAATTGTTGCCCTTTACTTGTTATTATCCCTTTTTTTTTTCACTGAAAATTTCATTATGATTATAGTTATGATTTGCTTTAAAAGTGAGGCACTCATCACCGTTAAGTGATGATCCAACCATGAATGTAGTATGAGAAGATATTTATATAAAAATATGACATAGATGATAGAACTTATATGATAGAAATATATAGTAACCTCACGTTAGAAGAAGACTTAAAAATGAAGTAAGTTATATAAAAGGTTAGTACTCATAATCTATTTTCTTAAACTTTTGGGTTGAGACATGATATCTGGCTTGTATATGATGAGTTTACTTTGGTTCAGTTCAATTTCTTCCCGCACCCCTTCAAAACCCTGCATTGATGTTAGAGTTAGGTTGGTGAAGTTCCATCAATAGAAATTCATTGGTTTGACTCAAATAAATATAAGTGATTTATCACAAGTATATCCATTTGTAGTAATTTTTTTTAAAGTAAAAGATACAGACCTTCCATATGGTTAAGAAATCTTTGAAAAACCCTATACACTTTAAAATTATTGAATTTTTTATAGTTTTTTTTGGTAAGTAATTTTTTATAGCTTTTAATTTCTTAGAAAAATACTTTCTAGTAGACTTCAGTCAAAAAATAATGACAAAAAAATGTAATAGAAACATCATACATGGACTAATCATATGCTATTTATAAGACGGTTCAATCAATTTTTAAATTCAAATCGAACTAATTAATCCTGACTCAAACTAATAATTTATTATAATTATTAATTTAAGTCAAATTTAATTAATTTAGATAAGGTTTAAGAGTTTTGTGGTATTGAGTTATCATATCAGTGACATTTGATAATAATCATAAATTTGATACTAATATTATATGTGTTTTTTCGTTATTCTTTAACTAAAGTATAAGAGAATATAGTTTCTACAAAACTAAAAGCTAGAAGAACTTTTTTAATAATTTTAAATATCAAATTTTTTTTTTCTAATTCTTAAACTACAGTGAATGTTTATGTCTTTAACTTTTTTTTATGAACACATCCGTATTACTCATTCAAACACTTGTTAAATTAAAAAATAGTCAGACTTTTATTTTGTTCATGGTCATGGATTAAACAACTATTCCAACAGTATTTCACATTTACGTGATAAAGACAGGAAGTAGAATCAGATTCACAAGTTATTGCAAGTGGAAAACGATAACCTCGCAGCAATTTCAAGTGGGCAATTATAATTTGCCCCAAAGAAGAAATCAATATCACATTTCCGTGGTGGCAAGAAAACTAAATCCCGCATGACAAGCACTAGTATTAGGGCACGCGGCCCTTCCTTCCACAAGGCTATTATGAGCTACGTGAACAAAATTAACTGGACGAGACATAGGCTCGACAGCAGCACTAAGCCACTAACAATGTTGCAAATGGTGAAACACTACTCAATATTTGATTTAACAGGAAGGAATTCCTGAGCCTTAAGAATAGTATATTCATAGATGGGTTAGTGACGAGTGTGTGTGTGCCTGAGCAGTCCAAAGTTCTGGTTTTGAATGAAGTGTCTTTATCCAACAAATAGAGTCCTGCACCAGAAACTTGCGAGCTCATATTGTACTCTACCATCATCATTTTATTCAATCATATCCTGTTTATGCTCTTAAGGTTAAGGTACGACTTTTGAAGAATCCACTGGAAGGTTCTCTACTGTCATGGCCAATGACGTCCCCGCCCTATGATTGTGTCGTGTGCTTTGTGAGAGATCACTTACTCGGCTAACAAGTCGAATAATGAGAAGAGAAGGAAATTGAGAAGGCTGAATATATTAGCTTTATTTTTTAAAAATAGATATCGGAAAATCGTCTTGATCTATAACTTAATTAATGTGTTATTAATAATACTAACTAATGTAGGAAGGTGTCATTTGATAATGAGTAACTAAGGAATCAGAATAAAATAATAATAATAACAATAAAAAATTAAGAATCAGAATAAGATTGAATTACTAATTATGCGTTTTTACTAAGTAATCAATAACTATAGGATTAAACAAATTAATAATTACGTCAATATTTGGTATCAAGTATTAAAAATAATAATGAAAAATTTTCACTCATATTTAATTATTTTATAAATAAATTAATCAAAATTTATAAAATTATGAACCATTTTTATAATAAAAATAAAATTAGAAAAATTGAAAGAAAAACTTGTTTTACTTAATATAAAATCAGTGAAATAAAATCAAATAACTATTAAATAAATTAAATATAAAAACCTTTATATGTAATTTTAATAATATTATTATACAAAAATTATTATTTTTAATAATTTATTAATAATATTCTAATAATATCTTATCCACTGCTTACTTCTCATTCTTGATAGTTGATTATATTTTATATCCACATTCTCGCCAAAATTAAAAGTTTAGAAATATATAAAATTTATTCCACTTTTGATATTCTTTATTAGAGAATTAAATTTGCATTCCGGGTTATTTGTTATAAAAAAACTAATAATTATCAAATTACTTTAAGCCTACTCCAAGGTGAAGAAGCGTCGGTGTCATATTGGATCCTATCTTGGTCATTAATAACGCTAGTCTAACCAAAATTGTTGGGGAGTTATTTATTAAATTGCTGTTTTAAGAAGGTGATTTAGGAGTGAAATGAAAAGAAGAAAGCAGCAGATATTAACGAACTACCTTAGATATTGATTCTTGAAGATGTATGGTGCAATTAAGGACATGTGACATCTCATTTGAAGTACCAATTCTTATACAAGAAAGAAAAGGAAAAGTAGAAAAATTTGTATAAATTTAATAAAAATTATTGTAATGTAATTAATTATTTTGAAGCATATAACAATTAAATTATATAGGATGATTGCTAAACCTTAACTAGTTCAAGTACTAAGAAATTTGATGAGACTTTCTTATCAACAACACTGAACATCTTTTCAATCTTAAGAGCTCTTCTTATCAATAAGATTGAACATCTTTTAGATGTATATGGAACTGAAGGTTAAAAGAACTAGTACTAATGTTAAATATGAGGTTGGAGTATTATGTAATGGCTTGTAATGATTTTACTTACATAATGCTAATGCCAAAGTAAAAAGTTGGATATTTTGTTTCAAGAACAATTCAATTTCTATATAATTTTTTTTAAATTTTGCACAAAGTTCTCTAGCTAGCTCTTGTTGGTCTTCTATAAGCATGCAAGTGTATTGAAAATATCTTTGTCTCAGTTTGGTAAACACATCAACATATTGGACTACCGACTCTAATATCTTGGAAGTTGAGTTCTATCTAGTTGGGCAATCCCAAGCTAACTTCTTCGTACTCTGAATATATAGTTGTCATGCAGTTTCTTCAAATTTCTTAATTCTTTTAGTTGTTGCACTTCAATATACTACAATATTCCAAATCAAATCTATTGCTTCTTTTTGTCATCTTCAACTCATCTTTCACAATCAAATTCAAAATATGCACAAAACAATACATATGGAATAACCTTCCACTAATCAATAAGCTCCCAAACCGTAACGTATTTTTTAGCTTTTCAATCACAACATCATTTTTGTTACAATTATCAACTATTGTGGTGGACAATTTGGTGTTGACATTACAATCTATTAAATAGTCTCCTAACATGGTTGCCAACCTTTAGCTTGTATGTAGTGCCATCATATAAATGAACTTATCATGCACAAATATGACTAATATCAATTATGTTATAATAAAAAGTAAATGATAGCAATATTAAAGAGTATAAATTACCTCAAAAGTTTATTTCATAGAGTCTAATCATTATCAACATAATGTGATGTCACCGTCATATAACTTTTCTTTTGGTTATCAATTATCCATATGTATATTGTAATAGCAATCTGTCTTTCAATACTCGACAATGTTCTAAAAATTTATTTCTTCTTATCCTCGTATATTTTGATAATGTCCTTCTTCAACATATTATGAGTTAGAAACTTACAACGAGTTGTAAAACATCCTAAATTTTTTGGTATCAACTATAGATAGTGGAGAGACGCTCCTCTCTAGAGCCCTAACTAGAGACACAAACACTTGGGAACAATCAAAAGAAACAACATAAGATCGATCTATTACCATGTGAGAGTGAAGAACGGTAGATTGACAACGAGAATGGAGAGCGCGAAGAGGGAACAACCCTAATTTGGAAGCTTCCCAAAGAGTAGATGGATGCATACTAACGATTTACTCCAAAAATACACAGTCTTTCAAGAGTTTGGTACCAGACGACATCGTCTCGTACTGAATAGATTTTATTTCGATTCGTAATCGTTTTAAGCCCTATCAAGGGAGTCAATTGATCTCTTCGCATGTACTGAAATGGGAGACTTTCTCCTACTTATTCATTAACATATTCTTTTAACTTAAAAAAAAACTATAGATAGTGGATGTTCATCACCAATTATTATAGAAGCAATCAAAAATCTTGTTATGTTGTTATCATAAGATGTTGCAATTGTTTCAATCTTCCTTCTCTTAAGATTAAGAGAAAAAAAAGTTTGACCTCCTGATATGATCTTCTTTCTATTATACAAATACACGTGTCTCTTTAAATGAGACATTTCACTTTTTGAACTTCTAGCCAACATCTTCTGACAGTACTTACATTCATCTTTTTTCTATTATGTCTATTGATCTAATCTTATTGAAATGATTTCAAACTTTACTTTTCAATTGACCTAGAATTTTATCTTTACTTGGTGTGGGATTAGAAGTTTCTACTCCTGTCTCCGAGACTGAATTACAACTCTCTACTAAAAGAATATATTTATTCATTTTGAACAATCAACATATAAATATATACATGTTATTCACAATTATAATTGATAGTTGATAAATATGGGAGAGAACAGGAGAACATAAACCATAATAATAAACTTAAAGTTTATTAGTGACTTATACAGTCACATACACTCGTGTAATGTATGACATGATCTCGACGTGTATGTGCCCATGAGATCATGTCACACATTACATGGGCATATTTTCATAGACTTACGTGATCACGTAGATTGACACAATCAC
Source organism: Erythroxylum domingense (assembly GCA_025594535.1). Lineage (NCBI taxonomy): Eukaryota > Viridiplantae > Streptophyta > Magnoliopsida > Malpighiales > Erythroxylaceae > Erythroxylum > Erythroxylum domingense. The sequence continues at coordinate 1,376,195 of JANQBM010000008.1, read as the reverse complement.
GTACATAGGTGTGTATGTGATTGTGTAAGTCACTGTAAAATTTTTATGCATACTTGCACGATCACATACATAATGATATTTATATAGTCATATACATAGGCATTGTAAGTTCTCAAAACTTTATAGTCACTTACATGGCCACACACACACCTCTTTACGTGACTGTGTTAAGCCCGTGAAAACACTCCTCATATGATAACCATTCCAAAAATTTAAGTATTTCACAAATTCAATCTTCAATTAAAATATTCAAAACCAAAATATGATGAAGGAACTTTACCTTGGTGGGTAAATGGTGAAGAAGTAAAAAAAAAGGTAGCGACAGCACAGCAGGACGTGTAACGAAAGGGCGACAAACTGATATGAAAGGGAGAAAGAGAGTCTAAAGAAAGTAGGGAAAGAAAAAGTGGGGATAGGTTAACCTATACTAAAATGACGTCATTTTTCATCATTAGAAACGAAACATCTTAGTATAAAACATATTTCATTTTAAATGCATAACGATATTGTTTAAGTTTTAAATTTTATCAGGCTTCAGGCTGGGCTTAGGCTAAATGACCGGAGCTCGAGCCCAAGCCCGAGCCTTGATTGGTACAGACAAATTTTTAATTTTAAGGCTCGAGCTCAAGGCCTAATCAAACCTCGGACAGGTCATCTCTAATCAAGTATTAAAAATGATAATGAAAAATTTTCACTCATATTTAATTATCATATATTTTATTTTATAAAAATTAATCAAAAATATTTCAATGATTTATAAAATAATTAATTTTTTAAAACTTATGAATAATTTTTATAATAAAAATAAAATTACAAAATCATTATATTAAAATCAATGAAACAAAATAAAATAATTATTAAAGAAATTAAATATAAAAAATAGTGTGATTTTAATTATAATGTTTTAATAATATCTTATTCACCGCTTATCTATCATTATTGCTCTGGTACCATCTAATGTGACGATTCAATTGCTCTTAAACTACAATTATCTAAAATATTCTTAAAACATAACATTAATTATCAAAATCTTTATTAATTCCAAAAAAAAAGATGTTCGTAAGTTATAAAAGTATTTTATACAAATACAACAACCAAACTGTCATATTCAAAAATCCTGATTTGTTATTAAAAAAACTAAGAATGATCTAATTACCCTACTCCGAGGTGAGGTGTCGGTGTCATGGTGGATCCTATCTTGGTCATTAACAAAACTAGTCTAATCAAAATTGTTGGGGAGTTATTTATCAAATTGCTGTCTCTAAGAAGGTGACTTAGGAGTAAACTGAAAAGAAGAAAGCAGCAGATGTTAACGAACTACCTTAGAAATTGATTGTTGAAGATATGTGGCACAATTAATTAAGGACATGTGATATCTTGTCAAGAGTTCCACATCAGACAAGTATGAGTATATTCAGTCATTTATAATTGTGTGTAAACCTTCCCTCTTAAATTAATTTTTGGAGTGAATTAAGCTTTTCAACATATCTCATTCAAAATTTGTTCCTAAAAACTTAAATAAATATTATACAAGAAAGAAAAGGAAAAATAGAAAAGTCTTATAAATTTATTAAAAAATATTTTTTAATTAATTATTTTGAAGCATATAATAAGTAGATATCAGAATTATTATAGATCAGCTTGAACATGTGTTATTATGAATAGTGTTAGAACAAAATCTCCACTAAAATCATAATAGTGAGAAATTCATTGTTCTTGATAATTTTTTAATTTGATTCAAGATTAAAGAAGAAAAGATTTTAAATTATGAATTAAAATTTGAAGTTGCCAAATTTGTGACATCTTAATATCAAAATTTTATCTAATGTTTTAAAAACTGAAATAAAAGTTAAGCCAATAAGACAAAAAGTTTAATGTTTAAAATGTTTAACGAGACTATTATAAAACTAGTTAAAGATTAACTAAACTTAAAAGATTTAAAATATGATTAAAAGAAAATATACTTATCTTTTTAAAAATTTAATATTTAATTGAAAAAAATTGTTAAATAAAATCAAACAAGAAAGTTGAAAACCTAACAAAAAAAATTGGATGATTCAAAGTTTTAATTCTTAAACTGACCAAATTAGTTGAGTTTTTCTTTACAAAGTTGTATAAAAATTATTATTAATCATTTTAAAATTTATAATTCTCTTAATTCTATATTAAAGCTTAATCTTATAGGATGATAACTAAGCCTTAACTAGTTCAAATATTAAGAAATTTGATGAGAGTTTCTTATCAGCAACACTGGACATCTTTTCGATCTCAAGAGCTCTTACTTATCAATAAGATCGAACATCTTCTCAATCTTAAGAGCTCTTCTTATCAATAAGATTGAACATCTTCTCAATCTTAGGAAGAGCTCTTCTTATCAATAAGATTGAACATCTTCTCAATCTTAGGAAGGGCTCTTCTTATCAACAAGATTGAACATCCTCTCAATCTTCAGAGCTTTTCATATCAATGACTCTGCATCTTTTAGATGTAATGGCTAGGAATCCAAGGTTGGAGCATTATGCAATGGCATGTAATGCTGTTACACAGTCCAGAGGATACTGGGTTATATATAGATAGTCATGTGGGCTACTCTTGTGGAGTCTCTGGACTTGACAAAATTCAAATAGTGACTAAAATCACAGGGCTCCTCCTTAAGGAGCCTAAATGGTGATTGATCCACTAATACTAATAATTAAATCGAGTCTGTCACGTAACTCAGGAAAGCTTTTCAAAGTAACATCATTACCCTGCTGGCAAATCCTTCAGTAACCTGCAAAACAATTCACCTGATTCAGCTGAAGAAAGTAAACAGGTCCATTCGATGTTTATGGATTTTGCATCATCTTCCCTAGTAACTGGATCATCTCTTGCATTGAAAATTAACCACAAACCAAACCACTCCACCACTCCGATTCCTGGATGAGAAAAATATCAAGTAACTTACAGGTAATTCGTCAGGGAAGAAAGTGAAACTGAAGCATTGAGAAATGAATAACAACAAAACAACACATTTAATTATATATAAAAAAAGATAATACTCTTAAAAAATTAAAATAAATTAAAAATGAGAATATTATTAATATGTTAGTCACACAAATCAATCACAAATACTAAAATAATATTTACAGAATTAAGAGTAAAGATTCAAACTTCACTGGAGTCCAACCACATATAAGCAAAGAAGCAAGAAAAGGGTACCTGAGTTAGGCTGGGAAGCGCTCAAATCCAAGCGAAGAGCAATGTGAGCGGTTCGTTGGGCTTTCCTTCTGTTAGCTGCGATTCGCAGTAAAGAGATCAAATTAGAGTTCTGTATGAGTGTCATAATATAATTGAATTAAAATCCAATTTTTTTCAAATATTTGTAAGTTCATAATTAACGGATGTCATTTCCAATTCATTATAAAAATTATAAGTTTAATCTCAACTAAAATATAAATATAATTACTATAATATTTACAAAATAGTGATGATAACTTATAATATAATAAAAACTAAAATAATTATACAAATTCATCAAATTGATAAGATGTATATAATATACTGTTATATGAATATTAATTAACTTCAAAATTTAAATGATATCTAAGTTAAAGTAATTGAAATTTTATTATAATTATTAGGTTGAAGTTAACTTTTTTTTATATAATTTAAATTTTTATATTTAATTTTTAAAATCTAATTTATTTATTGTTTAAATTAACTTAGTGAATCTTAAATCGAAGACAAAGACACGAGTAAGATATTACTCCAAAAGAGCTAAAATTTTAACTTGTGTTAGGATCTGCGAGTTAAGTCATAGTTTTAAGTAGACAGTTTTTATAAGACGTACACCTCTTAAAAGATAACTGAGGTGTGTAAAGGTTTTTTCAAGTTGAACGGAAATTGACCCTCGAGTGCAAAGGTAGAAGGGAAGTTCATCGCAAGACCCACCCATCGAAGGGGGATGACACTTAGTTGTAGCGATCAGATGGTTGCTGAGTGAAAAGGCTATCGTTCAACAGATAAAAGTTACTATGAGAATAACAAACATCTTCCCCATTAACTACTATCGACGAAAATGTTTAACACCTCGATGTCGGCTCTTTGTTATTTAGGGTTGTGGCCCCCCCTCCCCCCCCTCCAAAAAATTAAAGCGCTATAAGAGTTCGGTTTATATCCAAAATAACATTCCAATTTTATATTATAAATTAGACATATTTTATAACAATCGTCAATCTTTTAAGTTTTAACTATCAGAAATAAAATTAAAAATTGAATTTTATTTACAATTTAACTAATTATTAAAATTAATTCATCCTGATTTTTACATAACAAAGTAATTGGGGCACATTATAAACAATCAATTTAATAAAATTATTGATTTACATTAAATGAAGCAAATTTCTTTTATTCTTCACAATAAATCTATGCAAGAACAAAGGTATGTCATTTATATTATATGTACTTAAGTTTTTTTGCTAAAAGTTATGTAAAATAAAATAAAACAAAAATATTTAATAAGGTGATTTTCAATAAATTATAGGATCATATTATAAACTCACAGGAGTCAGTTAGTTAACAGATTCTCGAAAGATATTTTTTCCTAAATTTCCGTTCTGTTTGTAAGTACTTTCCAATTTTGTCCATTTTTTTTGTCCCAAAAAGTTCAAAATCCCCCCGAAGTAGGGAACACGAACTAGGCCATGTCCGAATCTTAGCAAAACCTGAAGTGGCGTTAGTACTTTTTGCCCTTTTGTTGCACTTACTCAAAGTTCGTATCTTTTTCAAGAGCCCCTTGACTAAAGCCAAAATATGTCAGCTTAGACCCTCCGACCCCCCTCCCTCTCCTCGAAAGAATCTAGGGTTTTTCAGCACTGAATCTTCTTGTACGACTTGTTAGGTAAGAGAATTCACTTGTTGCTTATTTGGGTTTCCGATGTTTGGTGCTCTGTCTTTCACTTTGTATCGCTTTTATATTGTTGAACAAAATCCTTCTTTTTAGCTTAAAGCTACCAAATTTGGTCCGTTCTACTTCACGGGCACTTGGAACTCTGCTTGGTTGCATTCTTTTATTTGTTTATTTGTACTGGGTTTTGCTTACTTTGATGTGTTGATTTTGGTTTTATGTCCATGTTGTTTACTGTAATATGTTTGCGCGTTGTTCTGTTAGGCTCTGTTTATGCACTATGGCAATTTAGTAGTTAACTGGGTATCTGTTTAATCTATTTTTGTTACGTTGTGATAAGGGTAGATAGGTGAAGGAAAGTTCGAAGCTTTTTTGTGTAATTTTCTGTAAGCAAGAAGTCTGGACGTGGTCAAGTTTTTGCTTTTTTGCTGCTTTCTGGTACCTTAGAAGTCCTGATAAGTCTTGTTTTGCAGAATGGTGGGTTGAATGGCGGGGGCATGAAATTCTTCTCCTGTTTCTCTCCCTGTTTCTTCACATTGATATACTTATTTGCTCTGTTTAACTTCATTTGAACTCGTTGCCTCTGCATTTTAACTATTACAAACTTAATAGCTTCTTGGTACCTGATGATAATTATTAATTTGATATTCTGAGGTGACTCATAATTGCCACTTCTTGCAGTGAAACTTTCACCCAAATTGAAGGTAATATGGGGTTGGGTTGTATTTGCAGGGTGCGAATCTAGTCAATATACTCTCTGTATATCTGATGAAATGAAACATTGTAAACCAAGTTGTTATCTTCATTTTTCTTGATAGGAGTTGATTGTTGACAGTCTCAATGTAGATGCTCTAATTAGCAGCTTCTGATTGCATGATTCGATTTATGCTGCAAATATGATTCTTGTGCCTGCCATGGTGAAGTTGTTGCTGTTTTACATATATAATATCTCTTGTGTTATTCTTCTTGTTATGTGAAGGATTGTCTGACTTTCAGGCACCAAGTGGGATGTCCTGCTAATTCTCTATTTCGGATAGAGGAAGATAACAGCGTTTTATGGTTATGGCGACTGAAAGTCCACTTCGAATGCATTCACATAAAGAAACTGTGGTTTTTGTACCATCTACTCCTGGCATGTCTGGGGAGAATTTGGGGTTGCTTAGGAACAGTCAAAGGTTTCATGACATTGGACGAGATGCAGTCCCAAATCGCAGTGGAAGTGCACCTCCTAGCATGGAAGGGTCATTTTTGGCCATAAGTAATATTATTTCCCCGGAAAACTTTAACCAAGATTCATGCGATGGCGGCTTACAAGATGTTATTCGAAGCTTTGATACAGGAAAGCAATTAAGTGTGACTTTTCATGGTTCCAATGCCAACTCAAATGTTAGGCTTCCTACACCGCCCATTCTGAGGGAAAACTGGCATGTGGGGTACCATACTGGTAGATTTGGTAGTAACTGGGGACTTGCTCCAGTAGGTGAGAGTGATAAGAACTCCTTGCACGTGTCGCAACCCGTCCTTTCTACGCATAGGGAAGAAACTGAGGATGAATGCTCACCGCAGCAGCCATGTGGTGATGTGGTAGGCAGAGCCAATGGCTTTTGGTCTGGAGAGCATGTTGCTTTGGCGGGGCAGTCCAGAGTCTTGGTTGATTTAATTCGGGTATTAATTTCATTATTCATTCATTTCCTTCAGCTCATTATTCATTCATTTCCTTCAGCCGCTTCCTTTACTCTGACGTTGAATCATGGTCCTTGAATGTATTTATGTAAAATTGTTTGCTGTTTTGAGGGCTTAAGGGCTATGTGCCTTGGATTTTGAGTTAGTTTACAAAAGGATAGCATTAACATGCTGCAAATGGATGTACTTGTGCTGATGGGTAACTCCAGAACTTCTGAAAGTTATTGCTTGTTTCTTTATTTGAGTTTTATATTTGCTCAATTTTTTTCTTAATCTGGGTCTATAATGGACCAACTTAGGCTACAGAGTAGTAACCCCCCTAGGTACCAATCTTCTAACCTCCTACCTGAGAGTGAGAAACTGTACTGCTGTTGTCTTGTCACGAGGCTACTGGTTTACCTTACGGTATAACTATTTCTGAGGTATGAAATCTTACAAAATATGCTGAGTGCCGGCATACAATTGCTGTGCTTGTGTGTTCTTTTGATGCTATTCATACCTTTGTTAAGAGTTCTAATCCTGTACTTTTGGTTTTCATTCACAAATCAGCAGCCTCTTGCCAATAAATGAGAAATCTCATGGAAAATGGCAGGATATATGCAATTATGATGACCAGGACATATGATTCGATTAAGTTCTGAATAATAAGAAATGCCACTTTCTTTTTCCCAGAAGATTTGTGTTAAAGAATTTGCGTTTAACTTGATCATTATTTAATGAACGAGTATTATGTTTGAATTAAAAGCATTCCCCCCTGTCTCTCTGCTGATTATAATTTCATTTCTCGTTTCCAAACTGAATCTCTGAATTGTCTTATTTGTTGACTCTTTGCTTGCCACTTCAAAATTGCAAGACCTGAAAAGCTAATTGTTCACTGCAATTGGCAGGAGGATTTCCCCCACACCCCTTTGCCCTTATATAACCATTCTCATTCCTTAAGTTCTGGAACTACAGAGGAAGTGACTGATCATAATGGTGACTATAGTTTTCATGACCCTGTTAGCCCATCGAATACAGTTGCATCAACTCGAGCTACAGAGCGAGTATCACCTTCATTGAATACTGATGACTCGACTACTAGTGTTTCAAGCTCATTGTCTGTTCACTGTACAGGAACCATAAAACTAAAACCCTCGCTTCAAAAAGAATATTCAAGTTGTGCTAATGTTAGTGTTGTTGAATCTAAAATGAAAGATCTAAATGTGTCTGGCCTTCCTAATTCCAAAGAGCAGAGAAATCAAGAACAATGGCATCACAGCTATCTCAACAGTATGCCTCACCCCCAAATGTACCAGCAACGTGGTAACTCATTTCAAGTTCAAAGTGACAAATCTCAAGTAGGTTCTCAAGGAGTGAATTCCTCATATCTTGGCACAGATCCATCTCTACATGGCCTGCCAAAGTTTTCAGCAGAGGTACAGCCACTATTACAATCATCTGGGTTTACACCTCCTCTATATGCAAGCGCAGCAGCCTACATGGCCTCACCGAGCACATTTTATCCTAGCGTACAAACTTCGAGTTTTTATTCTCCACACTATGGACTAGGGGCATATACTCTAAATTCAACAGTCATTCCTCCATTTGTGGCTGGATACCCACCTCAGGGTGCCGTTCAGATGGCAGTTGATGGTCCTGTTAGTCCTAATATTAGTTCACGGGTGTCTGGGGCTTCAGCTGGGGGAGTCAGTACACATGGAGCTGACCTTCAACATTACAACAAGTTCTATGGACAGCTTGGATACGCAGTTCAACCTTCATTTGCAGATCCAATGTATATGCAATACTATCAACAGCCTTATGGGCCATCATACAGCATTTCTGGTCAACTTGATCCATTAGCTCTGGGAACTAGTGTTTTTGGGAACCAAAATAATACTCCTGACCCCAAGAAAGGCTCTGAAGCTGGCTCTGGTCCGGATGACCCAAAATCACAACATCAGAGGAGTATGATGAGCATTATGAACCAAGCTAGGTGGGGGATAACAAATCCTCATTACTCTGGGAACCCTCCAAACATGGGAATAATGATGCCATTCCCATCATCGGTTGCTAACCCAGTCCTACCTGGATCTTCAGTTGGGGGAACTGGTATTACTGGAGGGAGAAATGAAGTGAGATTTAGCCCTGGTTCTGGTAGATATCCTCCTGTGTATTCTGGATGGCAGGGTCCAAGATCAGAGGCTTTTAGTGACCCTAATGTATATAATTTTCTTGAGGAGCTCAAATCTGGAAAAGGCCGCAGATTTGAACTATCTGATATTTCGGGGCATATTGTTGAATTTAGGCAAGTGCACACTTCCTATGCATTTCTTTGTTAATATGTTGTGTTTGAAAATCCAATGTTGAGACTTTTACATTTCAGTGCTGATCAACATGGGAGTCGATTTATCCAACAGAAGTTAGAAAATTGTAGTGCTGAAGAGAAGGCATCTGTCTTTAAAGAAGTTCTTCCTTACTCTTCCAAGTTAATGACTGATGTTTTCGGTAACTATGTCATTCAGAAGGTGTGCATTCAAAATAGTCGTATTTGTAGTCTATTCACAACTTCATATGTTGACTGTGGTAATGTCACATATTATGGTATCGTTTGTTTATAGTTCTTTGAGTATGGAAGCCCGGAACAGAGAAAGGAGCTTGCCAATCAGCTTACCGGACAGATTCTGCCTCTGAGCCTGCAGATGTATGGCTGTCGTGTAATTCAAAAGGTACAAGTGATGAAATACGATTGTCTCATAATTTTTATTGTTTTCCATGTCCCAAAAATAGAAAAAGAGTACAAGAAACTGAAACCTGGATCAAATCAAGCTAATTCCTCCATATATATATATACGTTAAGAAACATATAATGTAATTTGCTAATTTTTCCAATTTTGTTCAATAAGATGACCAACTTTAAGTCATAGGTTGAGACCTGAATTTACTAAGATATTTACATGGATCTGTTGTTTTATATGCCTGGTGGAATGAACCCGTCTTGGCTTGCCGCTTTCTGATTGAGATGGAACTGGTTTAATCACCTTTCTAGGATTGGAAGGTGAACGTATGAATGGATGAGAGAGGGTGAAATATAATGCTTCTTGTACCAAAATGCAGATCGGTGAAGTTGTCAAAACCTACTTTGATAATCTTAAGGGTTTATCTATCTTCTTACTGTTCTGGGATTTTTGTTCAATGACTCTTTCCTATTCTGAATCTATGCCACTTTTTTTATATGTTTTAGAAATGGTATTTATATTAAGCTGACATGGTTCTAGGCACTTGAAGCAATTGAGCTTGAACAAAAAGCACAGCTCATTCGCGAGCTAGATGGACATGTTATGAGATGTGTGCATGATCAGAATGGCAATCATGTGATCCAAAAGTGTATTGAGAGTGTTCCAGCAAATAAAATTGAATTTATTATCTCTGCTTTTTGTGGTCAAGTGGCAGCACTTTCTACACATCCTTATGGTTGTCGTGTCATACAGGTATATTTTACTTGCATGATGTGGTGAAAAGTGTTGCTCTGCTTTTTCTTCCCTTCTTTTCTTGTCCTGAACAATCCTTGCAAACTTTGTTGGTTTGATCCATGCAGAGAGTTCTGGAACACTGTGCAGACGAGCTGCATTGTCAATTTATTGTTGATGAGATCTTAGAGTCTGTTTATGATCTTGCCCAGGATCAGTATGGCAATTATGTGACTCAGGTAGGTCTTGCTTCTTATTACCTGAAACCTTTATCTGCTCATTTTCTCCAAAAAAGAAAATTGTGCTTTGTGAAATTGTCAACATTTTTAAGAGGCAACTCAATTCTTGGCGCTAAAAAGCTATTGATGATGTGCTATCCATTCGTGACAACATGGTTTAGATGGTCTATAGACCTGAACTGGAATTTTTTTCCATTCCCAACTCCTAGTTAGAAGAGATTGTTGACACCTTTAACATATTGTCTCAGATACAAGAGAGCAATTTGGTAGTTTGCGTCTTTTATATTCAATTATTTGTATATCTAATATGGATGTCCCTCCTTGCAAATTTCAATCCTTTGGAACAAACTTTTGTGACTTAACACCTTAATCCGACATGAAGTCCATCATTAAATTGTGGAAACACTGGTTACTGAATGTTTATTCTTTTCTGACAGCATGTTCTGGAAAGAGGAAAGCCTCGTGAAAGATGTGAAATCGTTAGCAAGTTGTTGGGTCATATTATCCAACTGAGCCAGCATAAGTTTGCTTCCAATGTTATCGAGAAGTGCCTGGAGTATAGCAGTGCGGCTGAAAGGGAACAAATAATTCAAGAGATACTTGGACATACGGAGGGGAATGATAACTTACTAGTAAGTCCAAAAGTTTTTTATAATGAAGTCAAAACTATAATGTGGTACCAGTTAATATGATTGACTTGTTTCCTGATTTGGTTCGTATTAGCAGACAATGATGAAAGACCAGTATGCGAACTATGTGGTCCAGAAGATTCTCGATACATGTAGTGATGCTCAGAGAGCAATGCTACTTAACCATATAAGAATGCATGTTCATGCTTTGAAGAAGTACACATACGGGAAGCATATCGTTGCTCGGTTTGAACAGCAATTTGGGGAAGGTACGTGCTTACATAATTTGACTACCTTTGATTTGTATCTTTTGCAACTTCTCTTGATAATCTGCTCAACATTTTTGTTGCTAACTGTTTAATTATATATTTTTTTTTTCTTTTCCTTGTGTATTGTAGTCCGATTATTTCTGTAGCATTTGCATCCCCCATTTCCACAGTTTTCATCCTTCTGCTATGTATCTATACCTTTTCATTATTTCTTGGTTGTTGAGTATGACGGTGATTAAACCGGGAAGTTCAACACTCGCACACATAGCATAATTTTCGTAAATTGTTTTTATTGATGAAATATGGATGTCTGCTTCTATTTTCCTGCGCATGGTACCGGTAAAAATAAACATTGCTTGTGTTATGGTGTTTTCCCGATATACTTTTTCCTGCTCTGACAGTGAAGTACTACCACGATTTTGATGCAGATGCACCCTAATCGGAAAGTGCAAATGGGGGATGGAAAACCTTGCGGCTTAATATTCTTTGAACGTTTGAAAGGGGCAGCAAGATCCTTTGACTAGATAGTGTTGCAAGTGTTTTATCTTGGGAACCTTCCACAGTAATATCAGCTTGACATTGTAAAGTAAGTAAATATGTATTCCTTTTATCAGTTTGTATGTATGTATGTAGTTATGTATGTTACTTAGTTCATGTTATGTAGGGTGAAAGAAGAAAAGAATAAAAAGAAAGAGCAAACTGTAGGACTAATAGGATTACACTGATTCAAAGGTGTTTAATGGAAGGAAAATCTTCCATGGTGGCTGATACTGTAAACCTTTTTCTTCTTATTCTTCATTTGCTTTGTTGGAAATTTATGTTTCATTTATGACGGTGATGAGGACGACCAATGACCGTAAGTTAGCATATCCCTTCATGATTATGATCACTGAGCACGAGAGCGAAACTGAAACCAAAATGACGTCGTTGTAGACTTCTGAGGAGAATCATTCTATAATTTATAAAATGCCAATTTTTTAAATATATTTTTATGTAAAACTGTATAGTATTGGAATTTTTTGGTTTAATACGACGCTGATTTAGAATTATAAATGGATGAAATTTTAACATAATATGCCAGAACTTGTGTGTTTCAGCTAAATGATTTTATGGTTAAATGATAATTTTGAGATATAAGAATTGAAATGAAAAAATGATCAGATCGTCGTAAAGGGTAGTAATTAATCCTAATTATTTAAAGAAAGTTGCACAAAGGTTATCATATTTCCACACTGTAATCTGCAACTTATGCTCCTTTATGCAAGCGAGATGGATTAGCTAGGACCACTCGTCATATATCAACCTTAGCTTGGTCATGGAGGAGATTCATTACTCATTGGAGGGAAAGCCTCGGATATTGTATCCCATGAAAGGTTTTCATCCAATCTCCGTCGTCTCTCCAAGAAAGTCGGCCTCAATGGTGAGCCAGCTGGAGTGACCTTGCACGTTAACATGGCGACTATCTGAGACATGGGAGGTCTAAGGTTTGCATGAGGTTGAAGACACAAAAATGCAACATGGATCACAAGCATTATGTCTCTGTCAATTGACCCATTCCCATGTTGGAGTCTTGGATCGACAATTTCCTTCACTCTTGATCTCTCGTGCAGTCTCCATGCCTGAGAAGAGAAGAAAAGAAAGAACATTGAACATGTATTGATTGATCACCATTGTTTAAGAAAACCACACCCTTTATTTAATTAATCATGTACGTATTCTGGGAGATACTGCATTTCTGATGGCAGATTGAGGTCAGTGTTCTTCCTGCAGCTAATAATTTCGAGCACTAGCACTCCAAAGCTGTAGATGTCTGCCTTTTCAGACAATTCTCCTCTGAGGGCATACTCAGGAGCAGTGTAACCTCTGATAAAGAAGATAAGGAAGTGAGTCCTAAGAGATGTTTATCTGTTGTGTTGAACTCTAACAAGAACAAGATAAGCTACAAAGACTCACAAAGTTCCTGCAAATGTAGTGCTGAGATAAGCTTGGTCTTCAGGGAAGAACCTGGCAAGTCCAAAATCCCCAATCCTGGGCTGAAACTTATCATCCAGAAGAATGTTGCTCGCTTTTATGTCTCTATGAACAATTCTTAGCTGCGAGTCCTCATGAAGATATTGCAAACCTCTAGCAATGCCTAGAATTATTTGGAACCTCGTGTTCCAATCCAAGTACTGCTTGCTTTTCCCTGCATCAGGTACACAGACAATAAAGCAGCATCTGGAACAAAAGATCGATATCGTAGCATAAAAAATTAAGATGAGGTTGTAGTGTAATTCAATTAAGTATTCTTGTCCAGTTCGATGGAACATGTACATGTGTTTCTCTTCTGCCCAAATTGGTATTCATTTTTCAGGAAATTAAGGTTTACCGTATACAATGAAGTCCAAGCTCCTGTTCTTCATATATTTATAGACAAGTAACCTCTGAGGACCATCAACACAGCATCCAAGAAGTTGAACCAAGTTCTTGTGCTGAATGCTTGTAATCATCCTCACTTCTGACACAAATTCTGATTCGCCTTGCAACGATTTGTCTAGAGACAGTTTCTTAATAGCAACCAGCCTACCATCAGGTAACTTTCCCTATTAAATGAGCAAAATCCATTTCAATATCGTGGAGAGAGTGTCCAAAACTGGACTTTGTAATTCATTGGCTTATGGAGATTAAAGGCTTTTCCTATCACCAAGTTCAAATCCTGCCCAATGCTTTGAAATACAGAACCTGAACTGAGAAGAAGAATACCCTGTAAACAGGTCCAAATCCACCTCTGCCAAGCAAATAAGCAGAATTAAAGTTCCTGGTTGCCCTCTTCAATGTCTGAAAATCGAAATAGTTTACTGTACGGAGGTTCCCACTCCACAATTCTTGGCTCGCTACAAAACATGCGAAGACTCGAGAGCATTAGAGCTTTAATATAAATGATACTATTTATCACATATGTTCATCTCTAATTTACCTTGCTGTGCCTTGCTCTGTTTTAAACCTTTCATCACGTCTTCTGTTTTGAAAAGTTTCCAGCAGAGTATGATCACGATCATCAACACTATCACCACAGCTACTGCTCCTACGAAGAAGTAAAAGTTTGGAAATGGTTCTGCCGAATGTGAGCTATGATCCCCTGATTCCAGGTCACCTGATGCTGGAGAAATCACTGCATTTCATTCAGTCAATCCACAGGTTAAGTTCTGTGTAAAGTTTGAGATATGTAACCTACTAAAGAAGCTCCATTACAGTTCTTTAAACTTATTCCACAGGTATGTATGTTTTTATGCGTCTCAAAAACTAAACTTTCAGGGACATACCTTGGACTAATTCACGAGCCATTTTTAACAGTCAGAGAACAAGTTTGAATATACTGGGTACAACAACATACAAGATGAAACACCAGTGGTCCTTCTTTCCGAGCAAACTTTTTTAGGTAATCATGAAGAGTCCAACAAGACAGAAGAAAGAAGAAAGAGGGGGAATGCGTTTCAATGGTTGCTTGAAAAAGAAGAGAAAACAAGGTAAGTCGTAATCATAGGGAGAATCGAAAGAGAGGAAGGAGAGTTGGGTTAGTGAAGCAATGAGGAGGCGATAGTGCCAAGGGAGAATGATCCAAATGTGCTTATAAAAAAATATTATCCAAATTTAAGCTTATATATAATAATAATAATAATAATAATAATATAATAATAATAATAATAATAATTATTATTATTATTATTATATTATTATATTATTATTATTATTATTATTATTATTATTATTATTATTTTAGCGACATAATTAAAAATTACTTTAATATAATCTTGTGATAGAGTTCATATTATATTATATTTGAAACTTTTTAAATTAAAATTAAAATTAATTAAGAGAATCTAAATTAATTAAACACAGTAAAATTTTGATTTGATTAATAGTTTAAAGATTGTCACGCCATTCCAATTTTGTTATAGTCTATGATTAAATTTATTTAATTATGTGATTGTTTGCAAGATTGGGGTAAATTATTTTGTTTGTGATGAATCACAGACAGCTAAAATGGTTGTCGGGGAGTCAGAAAGTGGTTTGGGCGATGGGAAATATGTTGTATATGCTTAGTATTCCAAACTCCTTGTTTGAAGAATTCATTGCGTTGCAAAATTAAATTAACGTCACTGTCCGGCCAAAGCCTGACTTAGCAATGTACTTACTGTCTTAGAACTGATTTACTTCTGTCTTATGAATTTAGGAAAATGGAAACTATCAAATCCGTCCTCAAAGTGACTCCAATTTTTCTTTTTAGAGATGAATTTGACTCAAATAATCTAAAATAAAGCTATTTTTTATACAAATTTTTTTAAAAATATAAACTAATTATCTCAGATGCTACAACTCAATCATAGCCAACATGTGTATATATATAAATATAGTCAAACAAAGTGCAACTTCTACTTTGTTTCTAATGGAACTATTATGTTCTGATTAGCTTGTCTCAGACCAAATTTCGATGACTTTGTTAAAGTATATTAACCCATTCCTTCAAGGTGGGTCAGAGGTTATAAATTTGGCCAAACCTAAATTAAAAGGATAATAATAATAATAATAATAATAAGCTAAGTAACACGTATTTAAAAATTTAAGCTAAATATAAGAGCAAATGCTAAAAAACTTATGAGAACAATAAGAGTCTTTTTATGAGAAATTTTTTATCTATATTTTAGTATATTAAAATTTTCTATTGCGAGTCATATACTCGTTAAGTTCTAGCGGTGTAATATCATTTGTTATTACCTCCCTCTAATTCTTCTTAAGTCTTTCTTTTTTTTCTTACAATCTTTAAGTACAATCTTTTCGTATCTTTTTATTGGAATGTGAGGATGTTCCCTCTTAACATGTCCAAACCATCTATCTCTTGTCTCTATTAATTTTTTTGACAATATTAATCACCTTTAATTTATCCCTTATCATTTTATTCCTGACTTTATATCTTCTAATAAGGTTACACATCTAACGAAACATCCTCATCTTCGATATTATTAGCTAGCAATTATGCACATGTTTAATAAGGTCAATACTCCACCTTATAAAATATAATCGGCCTAATTGTTAAACGATAGAATTTATCTTAAGAAAATCATAAGTTCCCTATTGTACATTTTTTCTAAATAATATTTTTTAAATAATCTAAATAAATTCCAATTAAATTTATAACTACCTCTTAAAAAAATCAAACTAAACTAGAATAGAAACAAATCCGATATGAGTCAGACCATCGTCAAGCTTTATTAGTGCCCTAGTCCAAATCATGAAAAGTCAATTGTTTAATATCTATTTACCTATTAACTTTTAAAATTTTAAATTTAATTAGTATTTATTATTTTCAATAATTTAAAAGATGTTAGATTGGAAATTAACTAATAAGTGTTAATTTAATTTGACACATCATTTAATTTTAATTATTAATCCGTCAAATTATTTATATCATTTAAATTCAAATAATAATTAAAGAGTTGTACCAGATTTTAATAATTTAATAAATGAAAAATTAAAAATAAGAACACAAATTTTAAATATTTATTTAATCAAAGTTGTTAAAATACATAAATATATATGACAAACCTCCGTATCAATGACCATAATTATACAACTCATTTTGTTTTATTAAATCAGTTTCAGAGTAGGTCTTGTACTTAATTATTCATATACTATCCCACCTAACATGTTTCTCTCTGTCAGCTACAATAATTAGAGATAGCAACGGGTTATGTTAGGCCCGAGTTGCCCTCAGCCTGACCCGACCTGGTCATTGTTATGACTGATTGGCAAAATTATCATCGCTAATAATAATCTCTGAATGTATCAACTTTTCCTGATTATTAAACATAGAATATGTTCAATTAAGTTTTAGCGTCTGAACAACAACCTCAACTAAAAATTCAATAAAATTGAAGAAGTTGAAATATGATTAAAAAATATTTTTTTAATTATTAAAGATTTTATAGTTTAATTGAAAAAAGATTATTAAATAAAAATTATTTTATTTATTTTAATTTATAAAAATTTATTAATTAATAAAAAATCAATTAATTAACGTAACTAATTTATCAATTTTTAAAGATAAAAAATATTATAATAAATCGAATTGAAAGGTTGAAAAACTGAATCAAAAAATTGGACCGTTCAAGATTTTTACGATTAAACCACAAAATTAGTTGAGTTTTTAATAATTGTTTTTAATTCAAATTGATACTTTAGCTTTTATTTTAATTACACATAAATCTCAAATTTTTTGTTTTTGTTAAATTAATCTCAATTTTTTTTAAATTTTCATCAATCCTTTATTCCACTAATATAATTAATTTATATTACATGCTTTATCAAGCTAACAACTATTAAAGTTTTGAAATATTATAAATTAAAATAAAATTTAATAATTATATTAAATAAATAAAATTATTAAAAAATAAAAAGTTTGAGATCAATTTGTTAATATTAGAAAATTAAGATTTATTTACATTGAAATAAACTTTGGACGATTAATTTGAACTTAATTTTATAATTTACATTTCTAGCATTATTTCGTCGGTTTAATGCATCGCGCACAACACGTGTAAGCTTAAGCTCCCATTTCCCGTGGAAGATCCTCTCTATCTTCAATAACGTGGAGCTCTTTCCATAAGAAGATGAGAAGCAACCATTTTCTCTCCTGTTCTCTGGTCTCGTCTTCTTAAACTAAGCGGAAAACCGGAGCTAGACACCCAACTCCGAGTCTCTCTCCCCAATAAACCATGATTACTGGTAAAGATATATACGATGTTCTTGCTGCGATTGTGCCTCTATACGTTGCCATGATACTAGCCTATGGCTCAGTGAGGTGGTGGAAGATTTTCACACCATCGCAGTGTTCTGGGATCAACCGTTTTGTTGCAGTTTTCGCAGTTCCATTGCTCTCCTTCCACTTCATCTCTTCCAATGATCCTTATGCAATGAACTATCGTTTCATTGCGGCGGATTCTTTGCAGAAGGTCGTCATTCTTGGAGCTCTCTTTATATGGCAGGCACTTAGTAAACGTGTAAACTTGGAGTGGATGATCACACTCTTCTCTTTATCAACTCTACCTAACACTCTTGTCATGGGAATTCCACTTTTGAAAGCCATGTATGGAGATTTCTCCGGCAATCTCATGGTCCAAATTGTTGTTCTGCAGAGTGTAATATGGTACACTCTCATGCTCTTCATGTTCGAGTATAGAGGAGCTAAGCTGCTCATCTCTGAACAATTTCCTGAGACTGCTGGTTCTATTACCAGCTTTAGAGTTGATTCTGATGTTGTGTCACTCAATGGAAGAGAACCATTACAAGCTGATGCAGAAATCGGTGATGATGGTAAGCTCCATGTAATGGTTCGAAGATCAGGTGCCTCTTCAGTAGTTTCTTCGTTCAAGTCTCATGGACCCAACTCGTTAACTTCAATAACTCCAAGAGCTTCCAATCTTACCGGTGTTGAGATCTACTCTGTACAATCTTCAAGAGGACCAACCCCAAGAGCTTCTAGCTTTAATCAGGCTGATTTTTACGCCATGTTCGCTAACAAAGCACCAAGTCCAAAACACGGATTCTTTGGTGATGTTTACTCCTTGCAATCATCCAAAGGTCCAACACCAAGGACTTCAAACTTTGACGATGATATGTTGAAGAAAGGGAAGAAAAATGGAGGCAGGAGTGTGAGTGGTGAGTTGTTTAACAAAGGCGGTCTGGTTCCTCCATATTCCCCTCCAATTCCTACGTTTTCAGGGTCTAGTACAAGTGATGCTCATAGGAAGAAGGAAACTGGTGGAGTGCCCAACAAAGAGCTCCACATGTTCGTTTGGAGCTCAACTGCTTCACCGGTTTCTGAAGGAAATCTAAACTGTGCTGACTCCTCCAAAGCTGGTGGGTTCCAACAAGAGAATGCTGCTTCAAAAGGTGCTTAAACCATAATTTGGTACTGATTAGTCGCTTGATCTAAAAGGTTTACCATTCCAACAAAAATTCTTGAGTTAAATTGTTGATGCAGCTATGCAGGAGTTGATTAAAAAAATGAGTCCTGGTGGGAAAATCATTAATGGAGAGAAAGGCATGGATTTAGAGGATGAATCATCGAAGCTGCCAACAAGTGGGTCTCCATTCACATGCCAAAAGAAGGGAGACATGGAAGGAGAATTAGGAACAAGGAAGAATCAGATGCCACCTGCAAGTGTCATGACAAGACTCATACTTATTATGGTGTGGAGGAAGCTTATCAGAAACCCCAACACTTACTCGAGCCTCTTGGGGGTTGTCTGGTCTCTGATATCCTTCAGGTACTTAAATTTTCTTGGTCCAAAGTCAAATGTTAGATCTTTTCTTCTAATTTATGCTTCTCATCACCACGAAACTCTTATCTTTCGTGTGATTACCTAAGAAAACAAAACTGTTTAACATATCACGAAATTCTTATCTTTCGTGTGATTACCTAAGAAAACAAAACTGTTTAAAATATCAGAAACTCTCATCAACAGTTTGCTGGAATCGTGTTTCCAGGTGGGACATACAAATGCCATCAATCATTAGTGGATCTATAGAAATATTATCCAATGCAGGTCTGGGAATGGCTATGTTCAGTTTAGGTACATAATTTACTCACAGAATTGGATCCAGAATAGTAGAAAAGATCAAGCATTTCCTGCCCTTTTCCGATTTACACTTATCAAAACCTGTAAAACTGCTTAACAGGATTGTTCATGGCATTGCAACCCAAGATCATAGCTTGTGGAAAATCTGTGGCAACTTTTGCCATGGCTGTCAGGTTCCTGACAGGCCCTGCAGTGATTGCTGCGACCTCCATAGCAGTCGGCCTTCGAGGTGTCCTTCTACACGTAGCAGTAGTACAGGTAAATGTTAAACATGTATATCATAGATTTATCAACAAATTTTTACAAGTTCCTTAACCAGTACTAACAGGATTTCATTGGATTACTTATTTTCAGTCGGCTCTTCCTCAAGGGATCGTTCCTTTTGTATTTGCCAAGGAGTACAATGTACACCCTGACGTACTTAGCACAGCGTAAGTATTACCATTATTCCATACAACAAACGCTACCTCTCAGTTTCTAACATCACAAAACTTGTAAAGAAGATGTAAGTTTCCATGGAGAAAAAAGGGTTATAATATAACAAAGGTAAGCTCTTTCTTTGCAATTTTTTACAGGGTTATCTTTGGAATGTTGATTGCTTTGCCAATCACAATACTCTATTACGTGCTTATTGGGATTTAAGTTTGATGAAGAAAAGAGCAAATATAAACATACTACAGTATATCAAAGCAAGGCTTTTCGGATAGCTGAACGAGATAGGATTAAGAAATTTCGCGAACTAACGAGTTAGAATATGCTATAAGACAAAATTTAGACGCTGGATCGAGTGCAAACTACACGTAGAGGTGCTGCATGTTCATCTACAAGATAACCAGTGTATTTCATTATATATTTTAGTATATATAATATATATTAGCATGTGGAAGCCACTTCTAGCTTTTTTTCCCTTAAAAATTTCATGTGAATGCTTGAATGTTAGTTCCAAAACTTTCCCGTTTAAATTCATTGTTTGGTCGAATCTATGGTCAGATCAGAGCAGTCTCATCATCTTCATTTTTTAGTGGGATCACATGACCTTTTAGTTTAACTATTATTTCCCGACTTGGATTCTTGCTGTTGCAATACTGCAGATACTAGAATTGGAGACAAATTTGGATTTTGTTATGTAGCAGAATTGATTTGGACAGATTTACCTGTCTGTGTGTTTAGACATTGAGATGCTCGGAAATAGTGCATGCATCAAAGTTTTCACTCTGTGCATGCCAATTGATTGTCAGGTCTTTTAATAATTTATCTGTAAAGAAATGAGCCGACAACTTGCATCAGTGACAGCAAAAGCTCTGGTCATGTGACAACTTCTTTGTCTGGTTGACATTTCTACTTCAATAAGCCCCAGCCCGAACCTTTGGAAGAGGTGGTCTGAACCGACTTAAGTTTAGTTTAACTAGAATGGAATAGTAACAATAGTTCAAGTCTATTTATTTTAAAATAATATTATTTTTAATGTAATTAATATAATTATATTCTTTTAATGTTAAATCTTTTAATAAAATTAATATTATTTTAAGAAGAAAAGATTTGACTTATACAATTTTTTAATCCAAACTGTTAAATAATTTCTCATATTTGAAATCGATTTAAATATCAATTAATTCAAATATAATTTGTTAACTTTGAATTGGATTAAACTATTTTTATCACCCCTAACATGAATCTATCATAAATAATGATTAAAAAATTCGATGGATTCAACTAGTTTAACCGTGAAAATTTTGAACTAACTAATATTTTTGTTTAGTTTTTAATTTTAAGTTCGATTTATTTTAATAACTCTTTGTATTAAAAATCAACCAAATTATTAATTAATTGGTAATTTTAGTAAATTAATCAATTTTATAAATTAAATTAATTAATTAATTAATTTTTATTTAATAATCTCTTTTTTCAATCAATCTCTTTCAATCGTATTTCAAAATCTTAAATTTTATTACAACATAATCTCGATTGAACCTTTTAAACTTTAAATCTCTTATCTTACTAATTTAATTTTTAAACCACACATGCTAATTTAATTTTTAAACCTTCATGTGTGGCTTATTCGGATGGACAAGTTGATTATATATGGCTAGATATGGTTTCTCTAATATTCATTATTATTGTGGAGCAGAAGCTAAAAATATAATTATATCATTTTGATATAATTATTTTAATTTTTTTAATCAATGACATAAACTTGTAATAAATGTCATTTTATTTTCTTGGTTTTTTGCACTTTTTATACATAGTTTATTGAAGTACAGAAATAATTTAAATAATGTTAATTATAATAATAATGAATATTATAAAAACAATGACTAAGTATTTTTCTTTTTGTAATTCTTAATTTTCATGTTCCAAAGTAGTATAGCTTATATGTTCGATCTCTTCCTTCTAATTATTTTCTCATGATCACAAAACCCTTTTCGTGTGATTAATTAAGAAAACATAACGTACCAAAGTTGAATAGCTCTCTTTCTGCTGCACTTGGAATTTGAATGCCAAAATTTCCATATTTGTGCTTGGTTACGCAAGAACAACATATATAATTCTCCTTTTCTTATCCACTTGTTTTAAGTTGTAATTAAAGTAAATACATTATCATTGCCCTACAACAATTATGCTAAATCCAAAGTAAAAAGTTGATATTCTGGAGATATATTGTGTTTCCAGGATCGACACCAGTATTATCAGACGCCGATCTAGGAATGACTATGTTCAGTTCATGTACATAATTTACTCACGTATTGGATCCAGAATAGTAGAAGAAAGATCGAACATTTTCTTTTTCTGGTATACAATTAACGAAGCCTGTAAATTTGCTTAACATGATTGTTCATGGCCTTGCAACCCAAGATTATATAGCTTGTGGAGGCAAGTTTTGCTATGGCCGTACGTCAGGTTCTTGACAGGCCCTGATGTTATTGCTTCGACCTCCATAGCAGTCGACCTTCGAGGTGATTTTACATATAGAACCTAGCTATTTTAGAATTACATTAAGCATGAGTTTAATGCTTAAGGGGTTTAAGTTTTATACGCATTATTAGATTTAACCTAGATCGATCTTCGAGAGTATTCATGACCAACAGCCACTTTAGATGTTCATGAACATATTCTATTCCCTCTCTGGAAAGTCAATGACTCTATTTGATTCAAAGTAGAGCTGATTTTATACGTTTTCACTGTATACCGTAAGCCCTATGGATGAGAGGAAGGGTTAAGAAGACAATAGAATTTGGTGCTTTTTTCTAGTGCCGTTGCATGTGGTCGGTCATACCCTTTAGAAGAAGAAAGAAAGTGTTCGCTTCACTGAAAAGCTTCTTGTACTTTGAATATATGCCTGTGCCTGGGCTAACCTGATTTGACCCTAACAATTAGCTAGCTTATAAATAGTTGGATAGAGTTGCAGCTCAAGTACATGTGACAAAGGAGAAGATAGTATATGTAATACATACATAGTTGAATGTGTGCATGTATTGTCTCGAGAGGTCTTGCATGGTGAGATAGTGAGTAGATTTGAGCCAAGGATGACTTGCCGGAATGCATTTTGTGGATCAAATATGTCTGTGTCTCACAGATCTTGCTTGTTCTGGGAGGTCATCCTTGGTTCTAGCTTGCTCTCTTTTCTCTGATGTCAGCCTCTGGAGACCAATTTTTGCATCGACTGTATGTATCTGGTTCTTGTTCTTGAGTGAGTGTGTGTGTGTGTGTGCTGTAAATTTCCTTTTTTCCACTAGTTATTTGTAGCTCACCAGCAGAGAAAACTCAGATTACACAGGTATTTTCATTTAGATATAATTTACGATCTTATATAATGACATTTATTCTCTTTTTTTTGAGAAAATCCAAGTCTCTTTACTTAATCACATTAAACCTTTGAATTAGAATATTTGGATAGAGTACTATAAATTGAGTCAAATAAATAAAAAAATGAATTAAAAATTTTGTCACCAACTTTAAAATAAATTAAATTTAAAATTTAAAATTGTACTAGATTGTGTAATAATAAAAATAAAAGATCTTTTATTGAACAGCCTCCATTGTAAAAATCCATTTTTTAAAATATTCCATAAGAACATCTCTATTTGTCAAGACTTCCTCCTACTTGAAAGTTGAGAAATTTTATCGATGATACTAGATAAACCAAAATGTAAAGATTGAAATTTTGTTTGGAATTGGAATCACTTGGATGATAGTACATCAAATTAAGCTATACGTTTGATAGAAACTGGAGAAAGATGAAAAGTTTCAAGCTTGAATACCAAAAAAAAAAAAATATAGAACATTGCATTTATGAGACGGAATGACAAACTTCCATATGTACATCATATGCAAGATTAGTAAACCAGAACTGGTCTCTATCTCTATATGCAAGAACTTGAAACTGGAGTTTACTTCAAATTCATGATCAGCCGAGTGCTGGAAACAAATGTGCTCCTAATTCTATTCCTAAAGTTAGAATTCAGATCAAAGGCCAAAGAAATGTCGATGTAAAGAATTCTGAGTCAAGCAAAAAATCCATTCCTGTGGAAGCCGGTAAGTCATCTTCACAAAGACGGTGTCGAAGGACGACAATTCAGGGATCCGGTGTTGGCGAAATGTTTGGCGCAATCCACGGAGGAAAACATCAAACAGAATCTGGACCGTAGCTTTCACAACTATCTCCATTTTCTTTGCTTAACCTTGATTTTGGTGAAGAAGGTTCTCTTGGAGATGATTTCCCTGATTGCACCATAGAAGTCCGCAGATTGAGGTAAGTGTAAGCAGACATACCAAGAATAGCTGTGAATGCCCCGCAGATACTGGTGGCACCAGGGTTGGAGCTGAAAAGGTAGTAACTTCCGAGAAGCACAACGCATGTCTTAAACTGACCGAGAACCACATGCGAAACAGCAGATGTAGCTCTGGAAAGTCAACAGGATGAAGTCAATGATGTAAGAAATCACAGGCATTTTCAAGCTACAATAGCCTGCATAGAATCATTTATGTCATAATTTCCAATGAAGATTTTAAACCAAAGCAATATATTGATAAATTTCTCAGTTTCAAGCTCCCTCCCTACCCAATTATCTCCCCGATATATAAGTACATCTTTTGCCTAGCACATTCCCTCTGTCTGCCAGATTTTTCATATTCATATATTGTAGCCTTTTCTCTTCACCTTTGCACTCAATATCACCGTTCATCAATTTTCTTGCTACTGATGCATAAAAAGAGAACTTCGGACCAGTTATGTAAAACTAATGTTTCAACATATTCTGATTGGTGAGGGTTAGTTGGTGAACGATGAAGCAATGATCTGAAAACTTCGAAAGCATGTTTGCAATTTACTAGTCAGAGTCCCCAAAGAAAACATGTAGCCAAGATCGATAAGAACATAAGGCCATCAATTTTTGAAGTACTCCCCCTTTGGAAAAGGTACAGTAAGTGAAATTTTAAAATCTGGAAATAATAGAGAAAACACTAATCTCCGGTTCTATGTCATCTTGGCCACATCATATCCCACAAAACACCAGAATTACAGACTAAGATGTAGTTGGCAGCAGTATATACATTCGGCGAGATGCAATACAAGGATAAGGTGTAAGATCCAGTTGAATTCATGGGTTGTAATATTTAAGAGAGTGATTGTTGAACCTAAGCTCAAAACTCCACTATAATGATGTATAATAGGATTGGGATTACAATTGAAACACCTAAGTAGTGGCAAGTAAGATTCTTGGAAGAATCAGGTATCACTCACCCAAGCGCCAATGCACCTGACCATTGAAGCAAGAAGCCAAGAAAAGCAGACAGGAGTATCAGCATTGTATTGGTGAAGCTCCAATCAAAGGATAAGACACCAGGAGGATCCAAGAAAGGAACCAAAGTAGCCAGGAAAAATAACGTAATCGGTGTTGTCGTCCACATTAACCTGTTTATGATTTGTAATTCAGGTAAAAGGCATCGTTAATTGTATCTATCAAAATCCAACGATAAAAATAGACATAGAAAAGGAAAAGAAAAGAACTTGTAACATACGCCAAGGCCGTCCAGTTTTCTCGCTGCTGCAAAGTAGACCATAGGATCTTGTTCACTGCACTGGGAATTATCCACGCCAATGCCACACAAGCACCAAAGAGGCTAAACTGTAAATCAGTTACTGTAGCCACCGCAACCCCAATGGACACCACTGTAAGGGAAATCACCTGAGAGATTTCTCTGTGTGGTCAGAAAGGATGGGCTTGCATAAAGTTTTCATGATTGTCACCTTCTTATAAAAATATCGTGTATGTGAGTGAATTATGTAAAGGAATCTATTAGAGATTGTTTCAGGACCCAATTCATCAGCCATGTTAAACAAATTTAATATAGGAGAATTGCTTCATATTATCAAGAGGAAAAAAGAACACCATTATTCATGTTTCAAGCAGCAGTCAATTATAGAGAATTCATCTTAAGGGAAAAACATCTGGACATGAATAAGAAAAGAGCATGGACAAAGTATACCTTGGAGAAAGAAACTCTCTTTTTAAACCATACAAACTCAGCCAGAACAATCGATGGAGTCACAGCAATTTTAGCCATCTGATAGAAACCCACACTGAAATAAATGTGAAACACATTAATAACAGAACTTTATACCCGGCATGATTCTGATAAGGATAATTTGTTTACCTGTTGTATTTCAAGCTGACATTAGCCAGACCAGTGGATAGAGACATAACAAATCCAAGAGTAAATAAAATAAATCGAGCTTGCTTTGATGGCGGAGCAGCCGGAAGTAAAGAAAAGGCTTTTAAAATGGCCATCAGCGACCAGCTTATTGCATAATGAATGAAACTAAGACATATGGGAAATTGGAATCCAACTCCTTGAAGCACCTGAAGAGAGGAACAGGGGAAAAAAAAAAAAAACAGACAGAATATGACTGGTTCAATTACAGTAAAAGTAACAAACAATTAGAGAAGGCTTTCAAAATTGTTAGAACACAAACCCATTTGTTCACGAAAATAATTCCAACAGCAACCACAAAGTTGAATGTAAGAGCAACTACGGGGTTAAGCAGACGTCTCTCTTGTCGCTTTGTGCTTCCAGAGAAGCAAAATCTGCTAAAAAACGAAGCCCGCAACTCTTCCAAAGCTCTGTCTGAATTGTTAACCGAATGAAACAGAAGCATCTATCAGATAATGCCGGAGTAACACTTGTTGCACTTATTAATGCCATTTCCTGACCAAATTGAATGCTTAAAAGAGAAAGAAGAACAAAGGCACTATTTTACTGAAATTGAAACAAGCGCATTGTCGCATGCAACAATAAACTCAAGATCAACCACTTCATCCGAGAAATTTATCTAAAATATAGCATAAAAACATACAGCTTACTGGACATTCAAAGCTTAAAAATGGACACGAGGCTAACCAGGCAAGAGCAAGGCTATATAACTTTTGGTAACTGCTACTAATTTAACCAACCGCAACGAATCAGAAGACTATTTTGGGAATAAAAAGAGAGAAAAAAAACCAGAGCCTTCAAAGTTCAAAGTGTCGATACTAAACACCCAAGAGCATCTCTTCAAAATCCACAAAGAAAAAGAACAATAATTCCCAGATGCAAACTAGAGTAGTCAAACATTCCCAAGAATAAAAACTGAAATAAACAAGAACTCTGAAACTCGAACAGAAATGGGCGATTTAGAAGCAAAGTGATAAGCATAAAGTAGCAAACCTGTTTCACCGGCATCACTATCCTTCCGCTTGAGCATCTTCCTCACATCTTTCCTCACCAAGAAGTTCAAAATCTCACGACTACACAACATAGCTCCCACACACTCTCCCGCTCAACTCTGCGTGGGTCTCACTAGAACAGTAGCTATACGACAACAATTGCTAGAACTGAAGGAACAAAGACCTTCTTCGAAATTTCGGTACTTTTACAGTGACGAAGTAAATAAGGACGTTGGTACAGTGAGACGAATAGGAAAAACTTAGAGGAAGGAATCTAATCGGTCCCAAATAGAGTTGTAGTGAAAGATGGAGACTTTGGGACGCCTTGATTAAATCTAGCGTTGATAGCGCAAAAAGTTTACAATTTTTTATGTAAACTTCTTGTGAGAACCTCAAAGCTGTCGGACAAAGAAATAGGCAATCACGGTCATAGTCTCCTTTCACCGACCAAACAGTTAAAACCAACACGAAAAGGTTGTTTGGGTGTTTGTGTCCATCCTGTATGTGTCTCGTAACCAAATTAATAAACATTATTTGCAACTGCAATTTCTTTATGGATTCTCTTATCAAAACAGAAGATTATATAGAAGTGTGCGTGTGCTCTTTTTGTTGTTTTAGGATTCTTTAAATGAACCTGATAATGTTTGAGACAATAGAACAAACGAGGAGGGAATGTGATGCGATTTTCTTGTTGTCCCCGAAATCTTATTTGAAATGGTTAATGTCATTGTCAATAATTGAGTGTTCTGTGGTGATGTTAGCAGTCAGAGTGTGTGTTTGAATGACCAAAATTTCCATTCTGTTTTGGACTTTTATCCATTCAGCATTTGGATTGATGCATGCAACAATTACTGTATATCTTTATCATGTTTAAAACATCCTCAAGTATAGTGACCCATGACAGGCTGTTCTTTCAAGGAATAACATAATTAAGGAATGCGAAAGAGAGACACGATCAGATCAAAACTCCTTTAAGAGCATTTGGATATATTCAAAATATATCCTAAATTATGAGACTTTTAACTTATTAATCACTTTTTGATAATTTATCATATATATTTTAACTTTTATAATATTATATATGGCAAATTAAATAATGATAAATATTGGAGTATCCTAATTGGAAATAGAAGTTCTCCAACAAAGTTAAGTTATAAATTACATTAAAAACATGTTTAAATATTGTAAAATGCCTAAAATGTAAATTGTGCAGTTAAACAATGTTAAGATAAATAAAAAGTGAGAAAATTCAAAATAAGTTCAACTAAACTCGAGTGTTCAACCCTCAATTGTAGTTTATCTCCTTCAAAGAGTGACAAATAGATGTATGCCAACAAATGGTACAAATAATATAATACAAAAATACAGATTCACACGTCCAGAATTAATCAACATATGTGTGGACAATATTTATTGAGATCTATCATCTTCAGGCTCAGAGACAATTGCTGACGTTAGTGGATCGCAATTCGCAACGATGACTTCTATTATAACTTCAAAGTACGTTTATTCAGATTTATACTTGTCTGGGGACCCTTGCCGTTTCTAGTACCTTGTCGACTGAATCCTAGCGCTTAAAAATGGTCATGTCGATGTCGTCCTTCTACACAGCCATTGCATCACAAACTGCTTTACCTCCAAATCTAGGTAGCTGTGTTCATATTCATCAAAGCAACCCTACCTCCCTCTGCCGTTCCCTCTTAAAACCAGATGATAGGTTCAAGGCTTGTGCATAGTTTAGAGGAAATTGCAATATTGCAGTTGCAAACTTTTCTACATATGAAGTCACAATTCTCTTGTAAAATGAATATTACTGTGATGAGTTCTGATTCTTCAATGTTCATGATTGCAGGTATATAAAAATGGGTAAAGACAGGCAATTGCAGATGGCAACAGCTCAATGTTGATAAAGACCAGTGCTTGTGGTTCACATGATGGTAGTTTAACTTGGGACCGTATCATTCGGGTAAGCAAGGCAAAAGGCACATGATTGCCTACTTGCGGACTGGGTGAAGGTAGACAAAATCGAGCCCAAACTTAACCCATTCCCATCAACAATTCTTCTTCTATTGCATTTCATTTTCCAACTTCTTCACAGTTTTTCATTAGCCACACAACAATAGAGCTAGATCCAGCCCAAACTTAACCAATTCCCATCAACAATTCTTCTTCTATCGCATTTCATTTTCCAACTTCTTCACAGTTTTTCATTAGCCACACAACAATAGAGCTAGACTAAGTCACCATTGACATGCATAATGAGGTGGTGGAAATCCATAAGTTGCAGTTGCATCAATCAATGGTGAACCTTACTCTTCAATCGTCCTAAATGTTATTGCAGCAGTCTTAGAGAATGGATGGGGGAGAGTTTTAGAGGACTTTGGTCCATTAGTTTCCCACGTAATTGGAGGAAAAATAATAGATTGGAACAAGTCTATGTAAGTGAAGGGACAGAAGAGACAAAAAGCAGTCCCATATCAACAACACTTACTGAATATCAACTTTTGCATTATGTAAAAGTAAAATTTCCTCAACTAACAATTTTGTCATCAACAGCAATTGCAAGAATATGATGACAAACTACCTAAATATCAACTTTGCGTTGTGTAGAGATAAATTTTCACCAACTAAAAACCCATTCAATTTGCATAACTATTCTCCCCTCATGTTTCTGATGGGGCAAAGAAACCCCTTTAGAGAAGACAAAAAGAAACATAAATTAAATCAACAACCATATTCTCCTGTAGTCACCACTGATTTCCATTATAAATTGCCAAACATGCATGACCACATTATTCACACAGACTTATGGAGACAGAGCAAACCAGGCAACATTTTCCATTGCATTAAGGCATTCACTTCTAACGAATGTTAAATATGCCTTTACTCATGTAGCAAGTTAGAAAACATGTTGACTAAGATTTCTTACATGCTGTGCCATCTCTTGTCAAAGGATTATGTTACAAATGGCACAGGAAGAACTGTCATAAATCTAGAGCCCACGATAGCAATGGCGCAAACGTCATTGCCCCATGACCTACTTGTATCTTGAATAGATCAGATAAAACAGACGCTAAAGATATGAAAAATAAATCACTTACCCCGACAGTATTTCTTATCAAGTATAAGGTCGATCAGAAAGAAGCAAACATCGTAAAGCCATCAGTAAAGGAAGCAGTTGTCACTAACAGGAATGACGATACTAAGTTCTTTAGGCAAGGTCAATCCTCTGATATCAGCAACTAAGAAGTGTATTTCAGGCGACACTGGTGCATATACACTCCTCTAAACTAGTGCGTAGCTTCTACTCAAAACTCAAAACAATGAATTGAGAAGAAACTATTTTTCCAATTATCTAATATCTAATTAGATCTCCCATCTTTCATTACCCGTTGAAGCAAGTGTGATCATTCAGACTGTTGATGTTTACAGATACTCAACATTAGATATTTGCAACTTTCTAGATGCTACAAAGAAGCTTTAAGGCTCACACCAAACTTGAAACCATGTCAACAGACACATACTTACGAATTCAGAATCTCAGAAACCATAAAAGGCCAATACTTTCATGTCATAATATGAGCATATTGAATAATCTCATTAAAAAGCCCATAATTTCTACATTTCCAGTCTATCTTAAAAACTACTAAATCGACAAAATCTTTCAATCCACGAGCAGTACAACATAAGCGATGCGTAAAATCATCACGAATTGAAAACCCTCATCTAAGATAACCAGGAATCTTGATGCGAATGAAAAGCATACTCATAATGTAAGCGATCACTACCGACGAAATCCCTGCCGTCGCGTACGATACCTTTACGCTCTTCGCTCGATTCTTGTCCAGCGCGAGATCCAACAGAACAATCCCGATTCCGCCGAGCACGAACATGAACCCCGACGAGAGACCTTCAATGATGTACTGGCCGTTGACGCGGCCGGGGAGGAACACGACGGGCCGGATGGAGCCAGTAGCGGGATCCTGTGTGGATCCGATGCCCGGCGGCTCGACGATAACATCGTAGACGAATCCAGAGACGACCATGAAGTATGTGAGCAGGATTAGGGCGTAGACGGTCATTGGAGAGGGGAGGGTGAGTGAGGGGAGTTTAAGGCGGAGGCGCGGAGGCCGGAGGAAGGAGAACGGAAGGATTCTGATGATGTGGAAGATAGGGTCTACGGTGGTCGCCAGCGAGTCTGATTGGACGGTGAACGACGTAGCTTGTGTGTCGTTTTTGGGTGCCATCGTTTGTTGATCGGAGAAGAACGTGCCGGTCTTTGATCCAAACAGTATTTTTACTGAAAGTGGAGGGTTTTGTAGATCGTCTGTTTGGTTACTTGAATGAGATTGTTTGTGTGGTGGAATTAGAATGCTCCTATCCAGTTTAAGGCCTGGCCCAAGTATAATGAACTAGACCTTAGAAGCAATTTCTTGAGCTATCTTGGGCCTCTTGGCCTAATTAGTAAGAATACAGCTTTCCTAATTATCTTCATATTATTTTATTCCAATCCTAAATATAAATCATATTCCATAAAAATTCTAGATAAACCAACGATTAGTTATGTGATTAATTCAAGCGAACCATAATGTTAATACTAAAATTAATAATTACAATTAAATAAAACTCTTGCCATTTATTAAATAGACCTAATTACATTTCAAATCAAACTTTTCATTGCGTACTAATTGTAAATGGCAGATATTTATTTAAATATATGTATACAAATCTAAAATTATTTAATATAAATAACCTAAATTTGAAATTTTTATGTAAAAATATAAAAGTATAGCTAATTAAATTTTTAATAAAAATATTGTTTAATGTTTAGGATTAAAATATATGGTAGTAATCATAAGTAAGTGGTAGTGCAGGATGCCGCCAACCCTTGGTCAAATGGCACTCGAGAATAACAAAAATCATGGGTATGTGATATTGTTAGATCACATGAATCGAAAAAAATTCTTCTCGTTATGACTCATAACTCACGAAATATTTTACCGATAAGTTTTAAAGAAATTGTATCATAAATTTCTAACCTATATACCAATCAAATGATTTCTAGAACAAATTTCATAAAGAGGCAAAGATAAATAAAGATCTAAGTGTATCTTAGATTTCAAATATGCTAACTAAGACATAAGCTTTTTTCTCCTTTAGGGCAACTACGCTTTGCCTTTTACAAATCTAAAGTAACCAATCTCATCTGATGGGTCACAAATATATAATATACATCATAAACTTTGATCATGAATATATAGCTTATTATAAGATTGTAATCTTATTAAAAATAAAATCCCATAAGAGATTATTTTAAATATAACTTTTGTAAATAAAAAAAACCGTTAGGCAATGATACAAGATTGTTGGAGATATTATGGTTTTTAAGGAAAATTAATTGGGAATATTAAAAACTATGGATAGTGAAAATTTCTTTTTTTAATTACATGAAGATTAATCAATTAGAATATTAAAATGTATAAAATACATTAAGAGTTATTTAATTGAAATAAGATTCGTGTTATTTAATTTGAATCAAAATTTGATAATTCATTTATAAAATTTAAAGTTCATGGTATAAATAATAAGATAGTTATTATTTATATTTTTAAGAGAAAAATATATGAGGTTTCATTGCAGATTAAATAGTTTTTTTGAAAATTTTATTTTTAATTTAAAAAAAAAATAGTTTTTAAAAGATTTTTATTAGAAATAATGATAAAACACATGTTGTGTGGGATAATCAAATGTCGTTCATGTTAATTTAAAACAATTAAACTTAATTAAAGCTAATAATTTATTTTAATTATCTTAAATTAACACTTTTAATATAATTTAATTAGTTCAAGTCATATTTAAAAAATTGACTTATATGTCATATTAGTAATATTTAATTGGTCATGTGTGATATTTATACTGATATATTTGTTTACCTTTTTTAACAATTATCTCTTCCCTATAATATAAAGAATTAATTTGAAAACGTGCAACATGGCCGCCGAAAATGCTAATAAATGGAGAAGATACCATTCCACCCAAAATCAATCCTTCCTCAACTGTGGGAATGGCTACAAAATTCAGACCAGACCCTCTGTTACACTTCAAGTAGCAGTCGGTGGATTACCAACCATAAAATCTTCTACTTAAATCCACAAAAGCTACCGTTGAAGAGAGATAATCTCTAACATCTCTCTAAAGCCCTTCCCTTTGTTTCTTTTAAAGTTCTTTGCCTTCTATGTGTTTGTTAAAAGTCCCCTTTGTAAAAGTGTAGTCCTTTTTACCTACTTTTTAGTATTCCTCTACTACCTTGACACTACTTAGTTTACCATTTCCACACA